>JALIGW010000008.1:22765000-22772500 GCA_023053685.1 Diadophis punctatus similis
TTTCTTCTTTCTTTCTTCTGTCTGAAGAAGCACAATCAGGAATGGTCTTTGTGGATGGTAGCAGCCAAGGCACCACACTTGCAGAAGGATAACACAGTGAAAAGGCTAAGATATGCTGAGGCTCAAAAAAATTGGACTAATGATCAGTGGAAAAGAGTATTATGGAATGACGAACCCAAGTTTGAAATTTTTGGATCCAATTTGTTGAAACCCTATGTGAGAAGAGTTGGAGAGAGATGGACAAATGAGTGTTTGTCGCCTTCAAGGGAACATGGTGGAGCGTCTGACCTGTTTGGGGCTGCATTTCTGCCAGTGGTGTTGGCAATATTGATGGGATCATGAATGCTGAAAAGTACAGATAGGTTTTAATTCATCATGCCATTCCTTCTGGAAAGTGCCTGAATGGGAAGGGAATGGATTCCTTTCTTGTGAATAAACAAGCAAAAGGCTTATTTAATAGGCCTTTTGGATTTCTTTGTAAAGGAGCCATTCCACTTTTTCCTCTTGTTATTTTTGCTTTAAAGCAGGGGTCCCTGAACTTGGCAACTTTAAGACTTGTGGACTTCAATTCCCAGAATTCTGAGAGTTGAAGTCCACAAGTCTTAGAGTTGCCAAGTTTGAAGACCTCTGCTTTAAAGGCATGCTTTGCAGCGGTAGAGTTCCTAAATTACGAGCAAGCTGTCAACAGAAATCCTGATTTCTGCATTGCTCAGCAGCGCCTCAGCCCCCTCCCCTCAGTGGCTTCAACGAAGAGGTTAAAGGCAGAGAGCTTTTATGCCTAGAGGGGAGGTAGGAAAGGGGAAAGAGGGGGTTGGGAACCAAGTTTCCTTTCCCTCCTGTCCCCCTTCGTGGTCTCCCGATGTCTTTTACACCAAGTGCTATGGACGCTGCGAGTGGGGGAGGGGACCGGGGGGGCAAGGAGGAGGAGGGGGAATCTCCAGGTGCAGGAGGGAAGGAGAGCGAGGTGAAGTTTCCCCAGTTGCGCCCCCTCCCCTTCCGAGTCTCCACCTTTCCTTGCAAGGTTTTCTGCTCCGTGGGAACTGCTGTGCCGCCGCTTCTCCTCAGTTGCTGCATCTGATAACAGCTCTCTGATCCCCTTAAAATCCTCCCTATGAGCCCCCCTTTTCCCCCCGAAGCCCAACATTTGGTGCAGCCCAGCTCCTAGTGGAAGGCTGCCTGATGTTAAGACAATACCCGGCGTATAAGACGACCCCTGACTTTTGAGAAGATTTTCCTGGGTTAAAAAGTCGTCTTATACGCCAGAACATACGGTAATAGCTAATAGGCTGTTAAAGAAGCATGATTTCACTGTTATGGTTTGTATTAGTTGGCGTTATGTTTGTAGTTGATTATGTATGATATTTGCTTACTGTAGTGTTTTCTACAGTTTTTGTATTTGTTTTTTTTCTGTTGTTGTGTTTATTTTTGTTGTTGTGTATTTAATTGTTATGTTTTTAAAGGAAAATTAAATAAATATTATTTGTAACAAAAAAGAAATACAAAAAACTGGAAATAGAGATACATTAAAGCTAGAGGTTGCAGGGGCAGGTTGCTTACTTACCGATACTGGTGCTCTGCGCGCACATCTCCACATTTTGTGCACGTGTGCGCTCGCTATGCGCATGTGCCCCTTGTGTGATTTTGCTTCTGCGCATGCGAGGAAGCAAAATCTCAATGAAATCTCGTGAGGGGACGCGCACGCGCATGAGATTTTGGTGAGATTTTGCTTCCACGCATGCGTGGAAGCAAAAAAAACCAAAAATTCTCAAAAAAGATAGCAATGCGCGCGACGTACCGGCGAAGACGGCACCGGAGCGGTTGCGCGCAAATTGCACAATTGGCCGCTCCCTACCGGAGCTATGCACCGGACCGCACCGGTAGGAACCCACCACTGAGAGGTTGTATTGTATAGTTGTATGTTTTGTTTATATTTTGTTTTGTTTTGTTTTGTTATTTTTGTTCTTTGTATGATGTTCTTTTTAAAATGTAAATAATCTAATAAAAACTATTTTAAAAAAAGAAATACATTAAAGCTTTCACTGTATCTCAAATTTGTTGTACAGTTGATAATTTTTAAACATTCCAGTTTCAGCAATCTTTTTTTTAAGTGATACATACCCACATTCAATAAATCTTTTATATTTTGCAAGATATATTTTCTCATTCTCAAATTTGCATGGGTAGATTTGATTCAGATTACACTAACATAAAGAATTATTTATTTAACTCTTAGCCTTAGTTGATTGAGCCTTTAAACTCTGCATACAGTGTTATCCTCCCCTGAAGATCTATTTGTGATATTTGTTTTTTGGGTGGGGATTGTTATTTGGTTATATTTGTTATATATGTTACAGTATGAATACTGTAACTGGATCAAATCTACAATGAGGGATAATCTTACACTGTACCCTGTACCCTATTTTACCCTTTACCTAGGATCCCCATCCAATTCAGGTTTTCTATGCTTCCTTACGAATGAAAGGAAAGCTGTTATTTTACATTTTAAACCTGTATTTTAACTACAAGGAATGTTATGCATTAGACATATCATATCTGGCATGCAAAACTCTATATAGTCGCTAGATGGCAATAAAGAAGACACTCTTTGGTTCCAGCTGGTAATCATGTACCTCTTTTAGAATTAGTTGTACCAATTACTACATATCGTTTGAGAGTTGCTGCAAGTACACCCAGATTTGTCATTACTGAACCTTGTTAATACACACACACCAGGGGTGGGTTCCATTTTTTTACTGTCGCTCTATGGGCGTGGCTTAATTTTGTAGGTGTGGCTTAATTTTATGGGAGTGGTTTGATGGTCATGTGACCAGGTAGGAGTGGCTTGGCAGTCATGTGACTGGGTGGGAGTGGCTTGGCAGTCATGTGACCGGGTGGGAGTGGCTTGACGGTTATGTGACTGGGTGGGAGTGGTTTCATAGTCATGTGCTGGGTGGGTGTGGCTAGGTGGCCATGTGACTGGGTGGGCATGGCCAATTTAGTAGTCCATTTTGCCAATTTAGCAGTCCATTAAACAATACACACAAATTAAACTTTAATTTGTTTTGCTCCTGGGGGTGTTTTATGTGTTTTTGTTTGCATGTTTCTTTTTTGGTTGACTTTTCTTTTTACTAGATCATTTTTTAAGTTGTTTAGGAGTCTAGTGGTCCACTTCAGGGAACTCAGTTTTGCAGCAATTTTTCTCAGCCCCAAGGAGCTTACAATCAACAAATAAAACAAACCAGGGAAGGCATTGCCTCTCCTTGTTTTGGGTGGATGGGAGGCAAGGGACTCCCACCCATCTGGGCCTCCTTATGTTAGAAATAACAAAAGAAACTTGGATCGATTAAAAAAACAAAGAGTATTTATTGGAAAGAAATAATAATAATAATAGAAGTTTGCAAAGTGCGGTGGATCATTCAACCTGACCTTAAGGTGAGGTTTGAGCCAAAAGCCACACTTAAGATTTCAAAAGCATTACATTTTATACTTTCTATCTCGACGCCCCCATGCCACTCCTTTCGGATACAGTTACCGATCACATCTAGTCCGTAACGCCTGAGAGACAACAGAATCTCTGACATGTCCATCAACACCTTTCCATTATTGCTCATAAAATATTTTACAAGTACAGCATCTTCCTACTTCCCTTACCCTAGCATTAAGGAATGTCCTTTTTTGGTTGGGCCCCTTTCTTAATTAACAAAAGGATATATGTCAGCATATATTTTCTCCAACTATCTCAAAGCAACTAATATTTAACAAGTTCAGGCTGGAAGGGACCCTGTAGGCCATCCAATCAAACCCTCTGCCCAAGCAGAATTAAATCTACAATTATATAAATTTCTATATACTATTTTATTTTTGAATTTTCTTATATCCAACACTTAGACAGGCAAAGGAGCAGGTTTATGTCTACTCCAGAACCTGGAAACAGGCACTCCTCAGCAGCAACCACCTGCATACTTGGAACTGTTCCCCGGCCAAGTCCCCCAACCAGCAAGGGCTCCTTTTGCTCTCCCTCCACTGCTGCTCAGTGCCAGAACAGACAAGAAGGAAAAGGGGCACTTCTCCTCTGGGCTTGATTCCTCTGCCCCCACCCCAATAGCTTCCTTGCCAAGATTGTGGCTGAAGCAGCAGCCATGAGACCCAAGCAAGCCCCTTCTGGCACAAGGGCCTCCTCTGTCTGCCTGAGCTGAGCTAGACTACTAAATATATTAGCCTGCCTGCTCCCTTAATTGGTGCGGGGAGGGAAAATGAGGAATTACTAGACTGGCCTGCCTTCCCAAAAAGTGCTGCCTCTCTCTCCCCTCCCCATCCCAGCCCCTAATTTGGCTATTGAAATTAAGGCTGGCTTCCCTCAGCCCCGCTCTTGATCGGGGAGCCCATAGCCTCAATCTGAAACCTAGGAAGAGGGCTAGGGGAGCACGGGAGATGTGCTTGCATTTTCCAATTAAGAAAACTTAAAACCTACAATGCTGCTTTATTCAGAATGCTGCGGCAAAACCCTTTTCTTGAGCATGGAGGAGGAAAACCACCTTTAATGCAGGGCTCCTGCTCCCGCTATCACCGTGCAAGCCCATCCACAGCAGAGGGAAGACCCACAGAGGCTTCTGACGCCGCCATCTTCTGTGCGCTCCCCTCCATCCCCGTGCTTGTCAGTCTGCCCACGGACCACCACCAGACAGGCCAGGTGGTGTTCCGGGAAGCCTCGCTACTCCCCCCCGCCGCTGCTGTCCTGTCCCAAGCAAGGTGGGGAGCGATGGCATTCGGGCCAGGGGATTCAGCTGTTGCAAGGCACTTCGGGGAAGAGCCAGGGAGGGTTCTGATGCCACTGTCTCCCACATGCTCCCTTCCCTCCCTGCCACTGACCTGGCCACAGTCTCAAAGATAGGGAGCGCTGCACGGGAAGAGAAAAGACAGCAAAATTTGCAAGAGTGGAGATAGGAGAGCAAAACAAGCGAGTGAACCTTCGGCTTGCTGGCTGGCCTCTTTATTCCCCCTCGGTCCCAAGTAAAGCCCTCTGGAACGGCATGGCGGCACACGTGGCTGCAAGAGGAAGAGAGGCCGGATGAGACCCAGATGCTTTCCGGCTCCCCTCATAACAGAAGCATCAACCCCACACTCTCTTGTCTCTGCTAGCGGCTGCCCCTTCTCCCTCTCCCTCCTCCCTCCTGGGTGATCCTGTGTGAAAAACAGGGCAGCTGCTAGCAAAGAGGGGAGAGTGAGAGGTTGATGCTTGTGACGAGGGGAGCTGGAAAGCATCTTGGTTGCACCCAGCCTCTCTTCCTCTCGCAACCACATGTGCTGCCGTTCCAGAGGGCTTTCCTTGGGAGCAAGGGGGAATAAAGTGGCCATAAAGTCGGTGGGTGCGCAGGCGCCATTGCTACTCACATTGTTGCTGAGCTCCTGGAGAGCCATGCTCATGCTGGCGATCTGGAGGGCAGAGGGAACTGGCCGCTGCCTCCTAGCTCGGGAGTCAGCCAGGGGTGAGCCGGGCAGGGGTGGTGGCAACGGCGGAATCCGGCACTCAGGCCATGCGGAGCCGCTCTGCCACGGGACCGCGGACCAGCAGCCGGCCTCTTCTGTCCTTTCTGGAGAGCGCCTCTGCTGATGGGAGGCAGATGGGTGATGCCCGGGGAGGGCAAGGTTAGTGCACTCCCAGCTGCGCCCTGCAGTGCCTCCCAGGAGGTGCTGGCCAGCAGGGAGAGGAAGAGCCAGCCCAGTAACCTTTGTAGCCATGCAGCTGCAAAGCTTGCCAAGCTGCCCCCCACCTTCCCCGCCATGCCTGCAACCTTTATCGGGAGGCGCTGGCCGGCAGGGAGAGGAAGCTGGTCTGGCAAACTTTGCAGCCGCATGGCTACAAAGACTGCCAGACCGGCTCCCTCTCTCCCTGCCAGCCAGCGCCTCCAGAAGTGTCTCCTAGGTCAGCAGAGGCACCGCAGAGCGCGTCTGGGAGCACACTAACCTTGCCCTCCCTGGGCATTGCCAACCCGCTGCCCATCAGCAGAGGTGCTTTTTGGGGGACACTGGCTGGCAAGGAGAGGGAAGCCGACCCTGGCAAGCTTTGCAGCCACTCTCAGACTTCCCAGAGGCCAAAGGATACAGCTTATTTTGCACAAACACATTGACTCCGTTTTTGGCTTTCCTTCAGAGCCGGCAATGGTGGCGGGGCCTTCACAGTCGCAGCGGGAAACTTCCCAGTGGCCATTGAGATCCTCTGTTGCCAATAGGCTTGGAAACAAGGCCAACCCACTGGCCTCGGAAGCATTTTAAGCGCAGTGTTTATTTCAGAATAAAAGTATTCTAAGTTGCTTTGTACCTGCAGATTTGTTCCGGGGATGAGTGGTGCTAAAAGAACAGGGAAGCCTCGATGACATCTCATCACAACTACAGCCGGATATGGAAACACTAGAAATCCTGCATGGGGAACTGGCTTTTGAGGCACCTACCCATCCGGCGCCTTTCAGGACCTGATTCTTGCTCTCCCGCATTTGCCGTTTCTCTCTCTCGTGTTTTCTTCCCCTGTGTGTTTGCCGAGAAGAATGACTGTGGCTTCCAGATCGGGGGAGGCAGTTTTACCTCTAGGGAGGCCCAGTGTTGCTGAGGGCGCATGCGCAATGCCAAAAATTCATAAAAAATTCCAAAAAATGAGCCAAAAACAAGATGGTGGTGCATGCGTAGTGCCAGGCACTTGGCTTCTGCGCAAGCTAAGAAAAAATCAGCAAAATTTTTTTTTAAAAAAAGATGGCGGTGCCCAAGGACCGGCACCGACCCATCTGGTTCGGTGACGTCATCATGATGTCACCAGTGGGTCGCTATGGGTTCAGGCGAACTGGTCTGAACCCATCCCTGACACCCCACACACCATTTTTGAGAAAGAACAAAAGTAAAAAGAAAGAAGAGATAAAAGAAAAAAAAGAAAAAAAGAGAAAAAAAACATCTTGAGTAAATAAAGCATACGAATTTACAAGCATCATAAAATTAAATAGGATTAAATTTGTTAAATAATAATTTTCAATACTGTATTAGTTTTACATAACAATATCTTATATTATTTTAAAAGCTACAGGTCATAATGAATACAATATAAAACAGGAAAAAAAAATATAAGGTTAACAGATCATTGATATTGATAGAATATTAGACAACCAAATTCTGGATATGATTCCATATCTGGAACTATAATATAAAAAAGGTTTCAAACTGAATTAAATTCTTTGTCAGATTTACTTTTGAAATATGGTTATTTTAGACATTGAGGCACACTCTCACATTGTAATTATCCATTCTTATCAAAAGGAATACCTTCTAATAAGGACATCATATAGCAGTTATCATACAGAAGCCTTTGGTAATATTTAATTTTAAAAGTAGGTTGCAAAAGAAATTCAGTTTATAGACTTTAATTATATTATAAAACATTTTCTAAATTTGTTGAGCTTTCCAAAGTACTATCAGATATGGAAAAATTATACAAGCTGATAATTATCTAATGATTTC
>JALIGW010000008.1:22777500-23010000 GCA_023053685.1 Diadophis punctatus similis
GTGACATCATCGCCAATTTACTAATGGTTCTAAAGAACCGGTTAGAACCGGTAGGAACCCACCTCTGATTCTGTTAAAATGTGGGTTGTAAACTTTTTAATTTCCCACTTTATTGCTGAGATAGAGTGATTGAACCAAAATGAATCACCTAGCTGGCTTTTGTACTTAGGAGAGGAGTAGAATCTGTGTTTCTCCATTCCTACTCCAGCAGAATAACCACAAAATCATATAGACTCTCATATATCTATGTAATTAGTTATTAGTATCGGTATCTTTCTTTGTGTGTATGTATGTGTGTTCCTTCCCCCCTCTTTATCTCTCTCACACACTATATCTCATAAACAAAACTCGCCAGTTTCTTATATGTATCCTTGATGTTTGATGATGATAAAAATCTGCCATATGATTTTTTCAAATGCAGGTTTATTGAAAGTATCCTTCCCTCTACTCCATAACAAGAGATATGATATGAATCCTTATATGAATATTTGATTGCATTTATGATCAGAGTGTATAGCATCCCTTCTCTCTGCCACATATTTTTAACCTTGCTAATTAAGCTTCATGGCAGAGTGGCAGGATGAACTATGGGAAAGTATTTTGGTTTCACCCTTCTCCCTTGCTTAGCCCACATTTAAAACTGAAGAATTAATATATTTCAGACTTCTTATATCAGAGGTCTAACCTAGGCACGTTGTACAGAAAGTACAATGTTAGCTGTCCCAAACATCTTTTTCTCTTATCCATCTTTTTTGTTCTATGCCATTCTCCAGAAAGGGATATTCCCAATAAGATATATGGATCCATTTTGAAAATCTGTGGGTGGTTTGCAAACTCTATTCTGGGAACACATGAGATTTATCAGACTTCTTCAGTGAAATTTCAATGGAAGAAACACTTTAAATTTACATAGAATGTTTGATTATGTGCCATCAAACCAATGTCAACTCTTAATGACCACATAGATTTTTTCCATCAACTTCTAACATTTACCAGTAATATATTACTCCAGTATTTATTTATTTATTTATTTATTTATTTATTTATTTATTTATTTATTTATTTATTTATTTATTTATTTATTTATTACGGTTTTCTTATATGCCGCCCAACTCCTGAAGGACTCAGGGTGGCGTACAACAGAAAAAGATACAAGAATCACCAATAATAAACGTTAGACTAAAAACAAATATAAAAATTAAAAATTCATATTAAAAAACCATCCAACAATCAGACATACCCGGGGGAGAGCACAGATGGATTAGGCTCCACCCCCAGCCTGCAGGAAGAGCCATGTCTTAACAGCTTTTCGGAAGGCCAGCAGGGTGGGGATAGTTCGGGTCTCTGGAGGCAGTTGGTTCCAGAGCGCCGGGCCCGCCACAGAGAAGGCCCTCCCCCTAGGGCCCACCAGCCGGCATTGCTTGGCCGACGGGACCCGGAGGAGGCCAACTCTGTGGGTCCTAACCAGTCGGAGGGAAGTATGAGGCAGAATGCGGTCCCGGAGATAACCTGGTCCTAAGCCATGAAGGGCTTTAAAGATGATGATCAACACCTTGAATTGGACCCGGAGACCGATGGGCAACCAATGCAACTGGCGGAGTATAGGTGTCACGTGGGTGTACCTAGGCACACCTACCACAGCACGCGCAGCCGCATTTTGCACCAACTGAAGTCTCCGGATACTCTTCAAGGGTAGCCCCATGTAGAGTGCGTTGCAGTAGTCCAGGCGGGAGGTGACAAGGGCATGAGTGACCGTGAGTAGAGCCTCCTTCTCCAAGTATGGCCGCAACTGGTGCACCAGGCGAACCTGTGCAAAGGCCCCCCTAGCCACAGCTGTAAGATGATGGTCCAATTTCAGCTGTGGATCTAGGAGGACCCCCAAGTTGCGGACCCGGTCCGAGGGAGTCAGTTTCGCTCCCTCGAGATCCAAGGAGGGACAGTTGACATAGTCCTTAGGAGGCAATATCCAAAGCCACTCAGTCTTGTCGGGGTTGAGTCTGAGTCTGTTCCTCCCCATCCAGATCCTAACGTCGTCCAGGCCCCGGCACATTACATCAACTGCCACACTGAAATCAGACGGGGTGGTGATGTACAGCTGGGTGTCATCAGCGTACTGGTGGAAACACACCCCATGTCTGCGGATGATCTCCCCCAGCGGTTTCATGTAAATGTTAAACAGGATGGGCGAGAGAACCGACCCCTGAGGCACCCCGCATAAAAGGGGCCTAGGGGACGATCTCTGCCCTCCTGCTAACACCGACTGCATCCTATTGGCGAGATATGAGGAGAACCACCGTAAAACGGTGCCTCCCACTCCCAACTCGCCGAGACGATGCAGAAGGATACCATGGTCGATGGTATCGAAAGACGCTGAGAGGTCAAGTAGCACCAGGATGGAGGAATTTCCCCTGTCCCGGGCCCGCCAGAGATCATCCATCAGAGCGACCAAGGCAGTTTCTGTACTGTAGCCGCGCCTGAAACCCGACTGATAGGCATCTAGATGATCTGTTTCATCCAAAAGTCGTAGAAGCTGAGTAGCCACCACCTTCTCCACAACTTTCCCTAAAAAAGGTAAGTTGGAGACAGGATAATAGTTCTTCAAATCAGCTGGATCCAGGGAAGGCTTCTTCAGGAGGGGTCTCACCACTGCAGCTTTTAACGACTGCGGTACGGATCCCTCCCCCAAAGAAGCGATGACCACCGCCCAGATCCCGCCACGTGTCACCTCCCTGCTGGCCGAAACCAGCCAGGAGGGGCACGGGTCCAATAAACAGGTGGAGGCACCCATCGCCCCCACAGCTCTGTCCACATCCTCGGGAGAAACAGGCCCAAACTCTTCCCACAACGATGGACTAAGACTTGCCCCTGTCAACTCCATGGACTCTGCCCAGCCAGAGTCCAGGTTCGACCGGATCTGAGCGACTTTATCCGACAGAAACTCTGCGAATTCCTCAGTTCTACCTTGCAAGTGTTCCTCGCTCCCCCCTTTGGCAAGGAGGGAGCGAGTCACCCTAAACAAGGCGGCTGGGCGAGAATCTGCGGACGCAATAAGAGCGGAAAAATGGGATCGTTTTGCCGCCCTTATCGCCACTAAATAAGATCTGATGTAAATTCTTAATAGTGTTCGGTCAGATTTGGTTTTCCTGGACCTCCAGCGGCGCTCCAGACGTCTCTTCTGGCGTTTCATCTCCCGGAGCTTCTCGGTGAACCAGGGAGCTTTCTGGGATCCACTGCCGCGGAGAGGTCGCTTAGGCGCAATTCGGTCTAAAGCTCCTGATGCTGCAGTGTTCCAGGCAGCCACCAGGGACTCAGCCGAATTGTGTACCAGGGTTTCAGGTATTTCCCCAAGTTCCCTCTGGAATCCTTCCGGCTCCATTAGGTGCCTGGGGCGGAACCACCTAGTCGGTCCCGCCTCCCTGCGGGGGAGGAATGGGGCTGCGAAATCTAGCCTCAGTAGGAAATGATCTGACCATGACTGTGGGGTGATGACTATGTCCCTTATCTTCAGATCATCTCTCCACTGCCCCGAGATAATTTATTACTTGCTAAAGTATTACTTGCTAAAATGGTCAGTTCATTTTCTAAAATGGTTGATATGAAATTATCAGATTTTTTCCATATTTCATTGAGTTTTCTAATTAACTAGAAAGGGTCTCCAAACTTGGTAACTTTAAGACTTGAGGATTTCAACTCCCAGAATTCCTCAGCCAGCTGGCTGAGGTATTCTGAGAATTGAATTCTGGGAGTTGAAATCAGATTGTATAGCATCCCTTAAAATGTCTTAAGTTGCCAAGTTTGGAGACTCTCAAAAAAGAATTAGGGAATTATTTCAAAATCATTCCTTGGACATTCCAAATAACTCATTGCATCCATATGTGCTGCTTCTCTATTTGTTGAGATTTAGTATGATATAGAGTTTTAATTCTTGGACTAGTTTAAGGGAGATCAGATCTACTCTTAATCATAGAAGCTCATTTAGTAACTTTAGGATAGTCATTCTTTTTCATCTCAATCAACCTTACAGCATTGTATATTGTGTAGAAAACCTGTATGTTATCTTAAGCTCCTTTCATATAGGCAGGATATATAGCCAACAAATACAGTAAATGCATAGATATAAGTCTACTTTTGTTGTGATATTAGAAGAAGGAATGCTGAACGTTTTAGGGAATAAGAGCATTTAGAGAAGCAATTCCCAAAAATCTTAAATGTAGCACTAATGTTGAGTCGCCTATTAAAACTTTGACCTAATGAATATGACTTTGGGATCCATTAAAATAACTTGAGTTCTGTGATTTGCCATGAGAACATTTTGTGCCAAGCCTATATTTAATGAATTGGTTATTTATGGTCATCAGAACATTCAGTATTACCTATATAGCATGAGAATTCCGAATTAAAACCTGAGTAATAAAAATGTTACCTAAGCATAAACAGTGCAGGAATTGTTTTTTTTTATTGCCCTGAAGCTAGTGACTGTAACTGCTTATGCTCTAATTCTTCCCCTTTTTCTCTTGAAAGCTACGTATTTCATGCCCCAAACATTATAATTTTCTACCAGCACTAGACTTTTCAACCATTTAGTCTACCACCTATATAGTGTCTACTTGTTTTAACAAATTCTAACTTCTTCAACCTGTCATTTATGCTGACTCAGAATTTTGGACTTAGAATCTTTACAAATTTGGAAGGCATGTGACAGGATAAACTGTTTTCTCTCTCTCTTGAACCTATGTATCTTTATTTCTGTTAACCAACGCTGGAAATTTGGCCTCTGAATGACTGGGTTATTATTTCCTGTTTAAAAATAACAATTCCTATTTTAAAGTGCATAAATGTGCCATGTGTACATTACATATCTAAAAAAGATCCCTTTATTACTTATGTTCATCTTCATATAGACACACACACATGTAACTTACATTAAGGAAAGTGGTAATATGGTACCACAAATTAGAGGAGGGCTACTAGATTTTGAGTATCTCAGTCCAAGAGGTATAAATCAGTATATAAATCAATTTATATTAGTATATGAATTGATAAAACTCTGAAGTAGTTTTGGATTTTTAAAAAAATAGTATGGATAAATTTGAAATGCTTTTAAATGCAATTACATGGTTACTCAACCCTTGAGAATACTCCCCCTCTTGCTGAGCTAAAAGTTAAGATAGTTCCAAGATTTAAGGGAAAATAAAAGTCAGTAGAAAGTGGCTGATTTTTGTAGAGTCAAATGGTGCTTCTTTTAGTCTATTTAGGAAATTTGGGATCATGAACAGAGGTTTGTGGCAGCTTTCATTCAAAAGGAATTTGTTTTTGTGAAAAACAGCAGGCCTTTTTCATCCTCCATGGTGAATACTTCCACACAACTGTTTCTCCTGTGCTGTTCCTAAAGCCAACTTTAAAAATTTAGGTTTGGATTGCAGTGGTTTATTATTGGACCCAGGTTGGTGCTTAGTCCACTAGTCCAGTCTATGGTCAGCACAAGTCATTATTATTTGTTTCCTGCTTCTTTCCCTTCCCATCTATGCAGAGGAAAGCAAATCTCTCTGCCTGGCCTCTGTCTGGTGGGCCCACCAGTGCTTTAGATATTGTCCCCTCTTTATTGGTCCCTGTTGTTTTTCTTTGCTTTCCCAGTTATCTGCACACCTTGATGTCTTCATATCCTTTCCCATGCTCTGTCCTTAGATGCTAATGCAAATCCTGTTTCTCCCATCATTATATTATTGTTTTTTATTTGGTTTATGTAAGGATTGCCTCTCCCTCTAACTTAAGAAAGTGAAGACTCTTGAAACAAAGTATTTCAAAAGGAAGCTTTTATTAAGCAGAAGTGAAAGCAATAGATTCAAAGCAACGTCTGAATACCCTTAGGCAAGACAAATAGAATTAAAGCAGTAGAGACCCCTCCCATTACCCAGAATGCAGATTTTAGCCAATACACAAGTGTGAAGATGTTTTCTTTACCAGCTGCTCTGAGAACCGGATAAGCATACATTCCCATGGCTATCTTCCATTAGTCATTAAAGTGAAACATCCCACATGGCCATCATATACATTCCCCAAAAGGTGAGGAGATCTCAGGGCGCTTTGGCACCAGGATATAAGTTGTAAATTACCAGTTGTCACAGGCAATGCTAATAAATCGAATCCAAGCCCACCCACCTTCTCCCAATTGAATGGCAGTATCACTTTTAGGGATCTGTCAGATTATCTCTGGGCGCAAAGAGAAAATATCTGTTGTGAGCTCTGTGCAGGCATCAGGAAGGGCATTCAGCCAGTAAGTGCTCAGTTCCATTCAGCCGCCCCTACTCCACCCTGATGCAAGGAATTATGGGGTCATTAAAAAAATTAAAAGATTAAAAATGGTTATAATGGATGCCTATATTGCAACACAACTCTAGGCAATTCATAATAATATAAAACCATACAACCATAAAATCAAAACCAAAATGTCAGCACCCAGTCATTCTTCTAGGATATGTCAACAACTAATTGCAGGCTCCCATCACACTACCCCAGCACCTGGATAAACAGCCAGGTCTCAATGGCCTCCTGAAGGTGAAAAGGATATTAGCCTTTTGTAACAATCCAATGCTGGATCGTCACAAAATTGAAGCAGTCACAGAAAAGGCACAATTCCTAGATCTCACTAGATAGCACATTTCAGAAAAGAGACTTGGAGTATGCCTGCTGATGGGATGGGAATATACCGCCAGGAAGAGGTGGTTTCTCAGCTAATGTTGCCAATACTGGGAGCATGTTGTTCCTTCATTCCATAGTACAGCCATAAGAATTTTGTGGCAATAAATAATTTATGGCTCAGCTTCATAGAAGCAAAGAAGCAGCATTGGTTGAAATCTTGTAGCATTACAACATTACAACTTTTTTTTCAAGGAAAGGGAATTTTGATAGGGCAGTGGGCATAGGGTGGAAAACAGACCAAAACAATGTCAATTGGGGGATTTAAGGATAGAAATAGTAGTGGGACCAGTTTGGGCGAACCAGTAGTTCCAACAATTAGTTGGTCCCGCTCACCCACCCCACCCCTACCCTATCCTGTCTTATATTTCCTTCTTTCTGGCTCAGTTGATTCGCACAGCACAGCTGATTTCCACATCTCCACTGTTCTACTTACCGGGGCTGTCTTAGAAGGTAAGCAGCTGAGCTTCAAATTGCTGTATTTTGAACACTGCGTGCAAGTGCGTGATCACCAAACTAGTTGTTAAACCAGTTGCAGCCCACCACTGGATAGAATGTAGTTGCCTTGGAAGACAAATTAGAGAAAAAATGGTAGCCCCATGGTCTTTATGGTTCATGGTTAGATTACTTCCCAGCAGAATAAAATGGCTATATAGGACATGATCGGGGGGAGGGGAGGATTATGTGTTCAATGCTGCACCCAATCTGAGCTGAGAATGTCCCTTGACTGGAATGAAATCCAATATACAAATCACTCGAAAGGGCCTAAAAGCCCAGGAAGAAAATCAATCAGAATAAACGTTGGAAGGGACCTTGAAGGTCTTCTAGTCCAACTCCCTGTTCAAGGAGGAGATCCTATACAATTTGAGACAAGTGGCTATTCAATCTCTTCTTAAAAACCTCCAGTGATGAAGCACCCACAACTTCTGAAGGCAAGCTGTTCCATTGATTAATTGTTCTCACTGTTAGGAAGTTTTTCTATTTTTGAAGTGGAACTTCATAACACAAATGAAGGTATAGTTATGATGAGGTGGGGGAAAGCACTGCTATTGGCTGCTACTGCATTGCTGGCTGCTGCTGTGATCATGTAATTCTCATTTTCAACATTCAGTGACAGTTTCCCAGCCTGTCTCACAATGCCTTCTTCCCTCCCCTAGTTGGAGCAGCTACTTATCTGCCTGCTGAGAAGAAAAGAGAAGGGGGGAGAAAAGGGGAGGAAGGGAGGATTTTTGATGCTTTCTGCCAATTTCCCCAATTTCATTGAGGAAACTCAATGAAGAAGCTGGCAGGAAGTCAGAAGTTGCTCTCATTCCTGTTGATTTTGTGCCATCTATGGTCATTTGTTTCTGTGTTCAGAGGAGAAAATATCTGTGAAACAATGACTCAACAGGGCATAGTTGTCTAGAATATATGTATTTCTCTTTCTCCATATCCTGCTGTTTTACTGTCATGAAATAACAAAAATGCAATTTCTCACCTTTTGTCAGGTCCCAGATGTTTCTACAGGGATGTTGGCATTTTGGTGGGAGGAAGGTGGGATGAATGGAGTGATCTGTATATGAAGTTTCTGTTTCCTGCATTACTGTGTTGATCTCTATATGAAGTTTCTGTTTCCTTGCAATGATGTAGTGTGGGAGGGGTCTGGTTAGCATTGCTTTAAATAGCTGGTTTTACATGAGAAGCTGCAGTTCTTGCCTAGATCTCTTGTTATCACATAAAAGTGATAACACTTTTTGTTTCAATAAAAGCTTCTTTTGGAACAACTGCAGTTTTAAGAGTCCTGCTTTCTTGGGAAGATTGGAGAAGCAAGACCTTACATTAGGCAAGAACTGCAAACTGGTCAACCCGGAGAAGTAACAGCCCTACCATGGGGACCGTGCACACCATGTCCGCTCAGGGCAGTGACCACGAAGAGGCTGAAGACTGGGAGAGAACCCCACCCCCAAAAATCTCAATTGAGGCCCTCAATGCCTGGGTCGAGGAGAACATTGCTTCAAGCACCACTGCCAAATCGAGGTGGTCCATCGGTGTTGGGAAGATGGAAGGCTGGGGTGGCAGAACCAAAGATGTCACCCTCACCCATGGGAGCCAACGACTGGGTTGGAAGCAGGAGATGGGGGACCTTTACAACAATATTGAACTGGAAGGAGCCCCAGACTGACCCAACCAACTCCTGACAGAAGCCATGAATCTCATGAGGGAGACCATCCATGGCATGCGGATCCATGATGCCCCAGGCTTGTGCTGCAGGCCAGTTAGGAGTACAAAAGGAGATTACTGATGAACGAAAGGGATCCCCAACCCCAGGGGCATTGGCTGAAACCGTGGGGGCTACTGATGAACCCATTTCCACCATGGAAGATGCGCCCAGGAGACATCTCAACACAAAGCAAGGCTTGCGACTCGATGAGAGGAGGCTTCCACACTTAGAACGGTGTCTCTTGGTGTCAAATTTGACGGGAATCCCCAGCAACTGGGATTTTTCCTTGCTCAAATACTAACCTACATGCACGAGTATGGGAGGGATCTCCCTACAGAAGATGCCAAAGTCAGGATTGTCACCCTGGCTCTAGAAGGATCAGCTCCATGTTGGATGGTGAGCCTCCATAATGCAGATGCACTGGAGCTCCGCAACTTCAAGTGTTTCCTGACAGCCCTGAGATGGAGATTTGAGGACCTCCTAGCTGACCGCAAAACTAGAGACCGCATAAGGCAATCAGACAGGGACACCATCCAGTCGCCGAGTACATAGAAGAGTTTCTGTGTGATCTGACTTGCCACGTAGATTGGCCAGAGGAAATACTCATGAGTTGATTCAAAGATGACTTAAACAATGAGCTGTATAATGCCTGCATTGCCTGTGGAGCCCAATCTGCCTGCACAGCTGGTGTGTCTTGGCTGAGGAAGCAGAAATTGACCAAGCTCAAAACCAGTACAGCACAAACCGCTTCTGGAAGAGATCCCCGCCAGAAGGGAGGAAACCAAACTCTGCTCTGCCCTGCCACGCTCAGCCACCTGCTTCCATTGCAGGAAGGAAGGTCACCATGCAAACAAGTGCTGTGTGAGAATGTCCACCCAAAAGGGAGAGAAGCAGGTTGGAGGGAAACCCTCAAAGCCACCACCGCATTCCAAAAATATTGCCCTGAAGACCCATGCGATCATTGAGTTCCCGCCGGAATCAATTATGGTGCGAGGAACTCTGACCCCTCTGCTGGAGGAACCCAGTCAGTCAGAGAGTGACTATGAAGCCCCTTTGGTGAGTGGGGTTGTCGAACCCTTTACAACCCCTATAGAACTGTTAATTCTGGTAATGGGGAGAAAAGTGAGACTTAAGGCATTGCTAGATTAGGGGTGCACGAGAAACCTAATAATCCCGACTCTGGTGGGGGAACTGGGAATTCAACTAAGGCCACTAAAAACCCCAGCCTCATTCTGCCCACATGATAGGTCCATTGCAGGGGGTGCCCCAGGCATGTTTGCCCACTGAACCACTCAAACTAATGATGGTAAATCATTCCAAAACCATTGCTTTCATTGTGACACCAGGGATAGACTGGGCCCTAGTTCTGGGGCTAACCTGGTTAAAGAAGTGGAACCCAAGGGTGGACTGGACAAAGGGGACCCTACAATTCCCTAATAATGAATTAATTCAGAATGAGGAACCCCACCAGATTGAAATACCGCAGAGTGAGGAGGTAGCTATGGTTGCAGTGAATGGACCCCTACCGGGCATCCCCAGGGAATACTGGGATTTGATTGATGTTTTCAACGAAGCAGCCTCAGATGAACTCCTCGCCCTTAGGTCTATGGATTGTGCCATCGAGATTTTACCAGGGGCCAAAACTTTACGCTATGACTCCCCGGGAACTGGATGAATTGCGGCAATTCAGACAAAAACCTCGAGCATGGGTTCATCGAACCAGCGAGACCCAAGGTGTCTGCTCCCATTCTGTTCTGGGAGAAGGATGGCTCATTACGCTTATGTGTGGATTATAGGAATCTAAATGCTATTTGTAAAGAAAATCTGTGGGTGGAGCCACAGCGGACAGGGCGAGGGAGACAGAGCTCCGGTCTCCCAAACTAGAATTTAACTGAATTTCAGAGGCTTGGCTCAAGATTTTTCCATCTAAGAGGGAGCGGAGGAAAGAGGAAGACCCCCAGTGAACAACGTGGCAAATTTATAACTGCCCAATTTGAGATTGGGGGACTTCTGTAACTCGGAAGCTCTGAAATGCTGAAACCAAAGCAGGAAACGCCATCTTTGCTGCGATATTGGCCGTACCGCTATGAGAATGCTTTTTAACTAGCTATTAGGGTAGCGGAGAATTGCAACTTTGCTGGAGGAGTTTTGCTCCCAGGCTTACCATTCTGGAAAAACAACAATTTAACAGACTATTGCGGAAAATAACAACTCAAGGATGAGGTGGGGACGGGAGAGGATGTGGAGGAGATGAGGGAGATAGAACGTACTGAGACGTGTGAGACGAGTGAGCATGACATCTACCCTACCTACCGGTATGTCCTTTGCCTGGAGGGATAGCGTCCTATGATCTTGGTCCCAGACATTGGAAGACTGAACTGACTCTCTCTTGAACCACCTATTGGAGTATGATTACCAGCCCCCCCCCATGGTGGCACACGGTTTCACAGCCCTCTCCCTGGGCGGTTAACTTTCAAGACCTAGTTGATCTGCCCTGTCCTGGAGGCGATCTACAGCTCTACAGCCGCCCGGTGCCATTTTTGGGCACCACCATTGTGAAACTGCAGGGGCCCGAAGTGATCTGGGCCTCATTCTTACTATCGGGTGCGGTTTTGGCTGCGTCAGTTACTGCTGTTCTCTTAGTGGGTGGAGTAGTGACGGCGGATGAGAGAAAGAAGCAAGCTAACATGACTATTAGTGCTGATCTGATCTATATGCGACTATGTGATTTTACTTCTGGAGGAGGCAGACGGTTTAGGATTTGGACGGGGAAATTGGCCCTCTGCCACAGGTATTCTTTCGTGGAGAGCTGATTATCATCAACGACATCTAGGCCCTCTGTGTGGCTGTATACATCATTATAAAGATCCAGGGGTCCGAGGGCACTGTGACGACAACAACGAAGGAGGACAGATTGTGGCAGACAGCCTGAGAAGCTGTAGAAAAACCTTTCCCTTGAAAAGCCCCTTTGTGAGGCCCCGAAATATCATAGGAAAAAGACAATTCTGTTGTTGACCTGAGGCCCGGTGGAGCTGCTATCTCCGATACCTATTTGCATTACTGCTTTATCACTTTATACTATAAATTTACTCCAGAACAGGTGTGTATGTGTGAATGTATGAGGATGTGTTTGGGTGGATGAAATGTTTAGACTAATTGAGTAACTTTGGTAGAATGAATGAGTCGGGGACAAGGCGTTGGGCCTCCTCTGCTGAGTGTGAAAACAGAAGTGGAGGGGGCCTTGATTTCGATCCCCGGCTCAGTTTGAATGGTATGGATGGCCTGCAGGGAGGGAAGAGGACCAGCGGGGAGAGGGAGGGGATCTCTGGTTGGGGAGAGAGTTGGAGCATCATGGTCATAACGGGAAGTGGTAGGTATGGCGGGAGCTGAGGGGTAGGCCGCTCTCGGGGAACTAGAACTCACTGTCTCCAAGCGATTTCCTGTTCTGGCCCCTCTGGTTTGGTTCCATCTTGCTCAACCTGAGTACCTGGTGATCGAGGAATTCAGGGCCCTGGGCTCAAGCTGCTGCTGTTGAATGCCAGGTCGATTACTAACAAAGCACTCCTCGTACCGGATTTAATCCTGGATGACGGGGCTGACCTGGCATGCATAACAGAGACCTGGCTGGGCCAGGAGGGGAGTGTTCCCCTCTCCGAGATGTGCCCAGATGGATTCTTAGTTCTGCATCAGCCGCGACCCCAGGGAAGGGGTGGAGGAGTGGCTATTATAGCTCGCCGGAATCTTTGTCCTCACAGGAGCCCTGCCCCGGAGATTGTTGGGTGTGAGATGCTCCTTCTGAAGTTGGACTGAGGGGTTCAGGTGGGCCTTTTGCTAGCGTACCTGCCTCCTAGCTGCGTTGCAAAGGCCCTGCCTGTGCTGCTGGAGGCATTAGCCGGGCTGGCGATTGAGTTCCCCAGGCTTATGGTGCTGGGGGACTTCAACCTGCCTTCGCCCGGCGAAACCTCGGATGCAGTCCAGGAGTTCATGGCTTCTATGACAACCATGGACCTGACCCAAGTAGTTCAGGGTCTGACTCATGAGGGGGGTCACACGCTTGACCTAGTGTTTCTCTCGGGGCAGTGGAGAGATGATCTGAGGTTAAGGGGTTTAGTCATTTTGTCCTTGTCGTGGTCAGTTCATTTCCTTCTGAGGTTAGATTTCATGGCACCACTCCTCCATCGCAGGGAGGCGGGACCGATTAAGTGGTTCCGCCCCAGGCGCCTGATGGAACCAGAAGGATTCCAGAGGGAACTTGGGGAGATACCTGAATCCTTGGTACACAATTCGTCTGAGTCTCTGGTAGCTGCCTGGAACAGGGCGGCATCAGGGGCGTTAGATTGAATTGCGCCTTTGCGACCTCTCTGTGGTAGTGGATCCAGGAGGGCTCCTTAGTTCATGGAGGAGCTCCGGGAGATGAAACACCACAAGAGATGTCTAGAGCGACAGTGGAGGGCCAGTAAAACTGAATATGACCGAACACTACTAAGAACTTTTATTAAGTCTTATTTAGTGGCGATACAGGCAGCAAAATGTTCACATTTTTCTGCTCTTATTGCATCTGCTGATTCACGCCCAGCCGCCCTGTTTAGAGTGACTCGCTCCCTCCTTGCTAAGGGGGGAGTTGAAGAACCCTTACAGGGCAGAGCTGAGGAATTTGCTCAGTTTCTGGCGGATAAAATCACTCAGATTCGGACAGACCTGGACTCTGGTTGGACAGGACAGGCCTAGATGACAGGGTCTGGTCTTAGTCCTATTATAGCCAACCACCGAATTGGACTATGGACTGCCAAGCGGCATTTGAAAAACTGAAAAAACTCTTTTTGGCTGAACCTGTATTAAAACACCCAGACCAAGATAAACCATTTGTAATCCATGCCGATGCCAGGGATGTGGCAGTCGGTGCTGTTTTACTCCAAGAGAATGAAGAAGGCAAATTACAACCATGTGCATACACCTCTAGGAAGTTAACTGAAACTGAACAGAGATTGGCAATATGGGAAAAGGAGGCTTTTGCAGTTAGGTGGGCACTCCTAACTTGGAGACATTTCTTGGAAGGAAGTAAAATATCTTTCTGAATATGGACCGACCACAAGAATTTGGAAGCATTCAAAACCCCACAGAAAATGTCTCCAAAACAAGTCCGGTGGGCACAGTACTTCCAATGCTTTGATTTCACTTTGAAGTATTTACTGAGAGGGAAAAACTCTTTGGCAGATGCCTTGTCCAGACTACAATGCAATACAACAGTGTCAAAGTGGAAGTAATTAAGCCCATGATCCCAACCTCACAATTAGTAGCTAAGGTCATCACACACTCTCAGCTGAAGAATGACTCCTCCACCTTAGACAATGCCACCACCAGATTTCAAAAAAGCCTTAGAAACGGATGAGTGGTTTAGTGCCAATAAACATACTTGCATAATAAAAGAGGGGTTAGCTTGGGTGGGAAATAAGCTGTATGTCCCAGCTAGGGAAAGGCTGAGAACTATGCAAGCTTGTCACTACTCCAAATTAGCTGGTCACTTTGGTTTTGTAAAAGCATTACATTTACTGAAACTGCAATGGCCCTCATTAAAAAAGGATATAGAAAGTTATGTAGCAAGCTGCCCCGTTTGCGCTGCCGCTAAACCCATGCAGGGGAAACCCCCTGGTCTACTGCAGCTGGTGGCCGACCCTTCAGAAATCCATGGAGATCTCTCTCCATGGATTTCATTGTTGAATTGCCCGAGAGTTCTGGAAACACAGTGATCTGGGTTGTCACAGATCTTTTCTCAAAACAGGTTCATTTCATCCCATGCCAAAAGATCCCTATGCCTAAAGCCTTGGCTAAGCTATTTTTGGTCCACATTTTACCGCTTGCATGGGGCCCCATGATGTATTATTTCGGACAGAGGGGTCCAATTCACGTCCCAGTTCTGGAAAGCTTTTTTGAATCTACTTGGGACCGAGCAGGGACTTAGTTCTAGTAATCATCTGCAGACAAACGAATTAACCAACTCAGTTCTGGAACAGTACCTGTGCTGTTTTATTAATTACCAGCAGGACAACTGGACTGAACTACTGCTTTTTGCAGAAATAGCCTATAATAATGCAGTTCATGCTAGCACAGGTTTTACCCTTTTCAGAGTGGCCACAGGGCAAGAATTTAATGCTATGCCTGAGTTACCCTCACATGAACCAGATATACTCTCCTTGAAACAGTGGATCAGTCATTTGCAAACCATTTGGCCGGTGGTCCGCAAAGCCTTGAATGAAGCCAAGGCTGCCTATAAAGCACAAGCAGGCAAGAAACGAGCAGCACCTAAACTTTATAAAGTGGGGGACAAAGTTTACCTTTCCACCAAGTTTCTAAAATCTTTGCAGCAGTCTAAAAAGTTGGGTCCTAAATATATTGGTCCTTTCCCCATAGTTCATATTATTAACCATGTCACGGTGGAATTACAACTCCCTAAGTCATTACGGCAAGTCCACCCTGTTTTCCATTGTAGCTTATTGAAGCCTGAAGTCACCTCTGATGTTCGTCTGGCTACTACCCCTGTTCCGCCCCCTATTATGGTAGAGGGTGAACAACATTTTGAGGTTCAGGAAATTCTTGACTCTAGGAAATTCCACGGGACCACTCAGTACCTGATGGCTTTAAAACACCTCCCCTTCTCACACAATGAATGGGTTCACAAAAAACATGTGCATACTCCTAAATTAGTACATATATTTCATCAATTGTACCCTGACAAACCTCATTGATTTTGTTTCCTTTGTCTCCCCTTCCCTTTTTTGTTTTCTTTCAGGTGGACTTCCCATTCCCTGGGGGGGGGGGAAGGGATGGAGTGATCTGTATATGAAGTTTCTCTTTCTTGCATTACTGTGTTAATCTCTATATGAAGTTTCTGTTTCTGTTTCCTTGCAATGATGTAGTGTGGGAGGGGTTTGGTTAGGATTGCTTTAAATAGCTGGTTTTACATGAGAAGCTTCAGTTCTTGCCTAGATCTCTTGTTATCACAAACCTTTCAATAAAAAGCTTCTTTTGGAACAAAGCAGAACAAAGAGTCCTGCTTTCTTGGGAAGATTGGAGAGGCAAGACCTTACATTTTTGCTAGTTTTGCTAGCTAAAATGATACATACATACATTTTTCAACCATGACAAAGGCTAAAATTGTTTTTTAGATTTGGTATGTACAAATAAGATAAGCCTTCATGGAGAGGATTTTAGATACAGATCAATAGAAACAGCTGTCATCTCACAGTAATTGAATTTTTGTTCTATAAATCAGTTTGTTGCTTATACCGAATTCAGTCCCTAAATTTAGGAAAGCTTTTTAAAATTTTAAAATTTAGTGCATTTTAATGTCCTCCCCACATCTATTTTAGAAAGAAAGTACTCTACAAGAAAATTTCTTGTGAAGCACAATATTGTCCCTGTGGCATAGGTGTGACAGAGACTTATGTTCTTTATTGTCAACTTTATAGGGACATTCATAACCAGCTGATTACCATTATTATAATTAATTTCCAGGGCAATTTGATGATTTCTAACACAGAGAGATGTTAATATTATTTTTTAAAATGTTAGGCTTATATAATATGAAGTATTATGAATCTTCAACATAACTGGGGTGACTTTAGGGTTGGCTTAGACTCCTTGAACCCTTAAAAATATGATTCTAAGTATTTTCAATCTTAAATATCGGTAGTTAAATTTCACTTGAAAGGGAAGTTTTCCTTTATTTGTTTATTTTTTATTTTTAACTAGGTGGTTAAAGGTTTATAAAGAAGGTTTGGAAGCTCGAAAGATTTCACACTATTATATAAGCTTTCATCTTCCTCAATAATGATATCTAAAGTCCACTTGTGAGAAACAAGTTTATTTTTTTAATCTGGTTCCTTTGCATTTATATAGTAGTGAAATTAGTGGAATGGAATGCAGAATTGTAGGCTATGAACCAGAATATTGATTCATCTGCTAGATAAACATGCCCCACAATCTTAGATGGCTTCAAATGGCTCTTAAAGGATTAGATTACATGTTTGAGGATTAGGGCCACAGTGACTATTTGATATAACTTTAATTCAGGAAAGTAGCTAACATAGCTGTTACTGATGAAGATAGCATAAAGCTTAGGGGCTGGTTAGAAGCATTGGTTGGGGACTATAGAAAATAATATAGTTATGAAAAGACTGTATGCATTTTCTGGTTTATTAACACTCTGTTGCAGTCAGTTCTGTGTACCATTGATCTGTCAACCATCATACAAATGGGCTGATTCTTCATGACAATTCTATCCAGAAAATGACAGGGCCTTGTGATAAAAGAGTGTTATAGAGAAGGGTGACTTTACACTGAAATAATTAATTAGTAAATCATAGGCAACATGTTCTTGTTGCTACAATATTGGTTTTTGCTTGCCACCTTGTCATAATAATGATTAAGATAATCTGATTTAGCTGTATGCTGCCAACTATTCAGCCTTCACTTAGTGGGAGAAAGGCCACCCCACCCTAAAGCAGATTGGCTCTGTTCTGTGTAGTACTCTCTGTTCTTTTTGCTATTTTACATAGCAGGAAAACAGACATTGATCAATGCCAGATTTTTTTATTTGGCTATTTATATGTTGACAATGTAGCAACAAACTGATTTCACCGAATACATTTGCCACTAGGGATTGAACAAAACCCCCAGTGAAACCATACATCATCTACTGAAAATTGCATTATTGTAATTAAAACCATTCATGTCAGTGATTCTTAAATGTTAGTATGTTGAGAAATTCTTGTAATTTTTTTTGTTCTTTGTGAACCACACACTTCCGTACATTATTGACATGCATGATTTTGAAGTTCTTTCAGACTGCCTTCTGTATGCTTAGTATGGGTGAATGGGAAATTGAAAAAAAGAAGTAAGGCTGACACATGTCCTTTGTCACCAAAGTGCCTGTAATAAATACAGTGTCTCCTTCAAATCAACCTGACTCCTCTTTTTTTTCAACTTCCTTTTCTGTATTTCTTTTTCACTTTCTTATTATTTTTCTTTATTCGTTTTAATTCAAACTGTGTTTTATTTTTTAATCCCATTGAAAAACTTTTTCAATAAAAATTATTTTTAAAAGAGTGGGTAAAATACAAATGTATCTATATACACTTTGAAGAAGATTGCATTAGAAACTGCTTCTTTAGAACCCTTCCCTTCCTTCCCCCCTTATTTGTTTTTCACTTTCTTATTATTTTTCTTTATTTTTAAATTAAAATTGTTTTACATTTTTGTTGAAAAACCTCTTTAGTAAAAACTATTTTAAAAATCACAAATTAAACCTGACTTTTTAATGAACATATCCAGGTCATTTTTTGGTAAATATGATGATGGTTTCCCCCTGTCTTCATCTGTTATGGAATTGGTTGGGGTTGGGACTTTCTAGTCTAGTCTACAGCCTTGTAATTTACTAGTAGTTTTCCATCTACCGTATTTTTCGGAGTATAAGATGCACCAGAATATAAGACTCACCTTAGTTTTGGGGGAGGAAAACAAGGAAAAAAGGCCTCTACCTCCAAGCAATTTGCCAAATAGCAAACAGCACAGATGATATACACTGTTTGCTGTGTATTTCTGTGCATGTGTGCCTGACCCATAGAAATAGCAAAGAATTGGAGAAATGTACATTATGCCAGAAAGTTTTCTTAAATGTAGTCACACTAACTCCTCCCAATTATTTAAATAGATCTACTCAAAGTAAGTCAGGATTTAACTCTAATACTAAACAGGACACTGTTACATTTCAGACTATACTTGTACAGAGCTGTTAAAATTAATTAAAATTTCTGGAAGTATACATTGTTCTCTATTATTTAAAAGAAGATACAATAGCACTGGGCCTCTTCAGAGCAAGCATTTATTTTAAAAAGCTGCTTTATTTTGTTAAGTTGTCTAAATTTACAGGGGTCTCCAACCTTGGCAACTTTAAGACTTGTGGACTTCAACTCCCAGAATTCCACAGCCAGCAAAGCTAACAAAGCTGGCTGTGGAATTCTGGGAGTTGAAGTCCACAAGTCTTAAAATTGCCAAGGTTGGAGACTCCTGGCTCTAGAACAATAATAAAGCAGTCTTTAAAAAATAAGTCTAATAATTTGAAAATTCTACAGACATTTATACTTATTCACTTACCCCCTTGCATTCAGTTCAGCAAAAAATAAAAATCTGTGTGTCTCTCCCAGCTATTTGCCTCTTTGCAGTTTCAGTTTCACTTTCATTTTAGCATGTGGCAAATCAGCTGTAGGTCGGGAAGCTGCTAATGACTTGCTTGGCTTTACAGGCTCTTCTCTCTTTGCTGCAAACAGGTAAATTGCTGGAAGACAGAGGCCAAAGGGTGGGGGTGGCTGGGTGGGTGGGGCTACATTCGGTGTATAAGACGCACCCAGGTTTTCACCCTCTTTTTGAGGGTAAAAAGTAAAGTGACCAGATTTTTTTTTTAAGCGGGACACCGACGGGGGGCGGGGCCGCCTGGACGCCGGGTTTTGCCCTCTGCACATGCGCAGAATGCTGCGCATGCGCAGAGGGCAAAAGACCGCTAATGTCGGCGTCCAGGTGGGGGGGTAGAGGCGGGAGCCGGCAGTGGCTTGGGCTGGCTTGGGAAGGGGAGCAGCCCCCAGCGTCTCTTGGCTCTCCTCCTCCCTCCCCCCCACCCGCCCGGGGGTCCCGCGCCGCCCGCTAACCTCGCGGCAACCTGCAGGCACTCAAGGACGGCCGGGTTGGGCCCAGCAGCAGCAGCAGGCCTCTCAGCTCGGGCCGGCCGTGCCTCCCGCTCCCATTGGCTGAAAGTCACTGTGGGAAA
The DNA here is from genome assembly GCA_023053685.1 of Diadophis punctatus similis. Classification (NCBI taxonomy): domain Eukaryota; kingdom Metazoa; phylum Chordata; class Lepidosauria; order Squamata; family Dipsadidae; genus Diadophis; species Diadophis punctatus. The sequence goes on from JALIGW010000008.1 coordinate 22,797,216, forward strand.
GAAAGTTTGGCAAGTTTCACAAGAGCCGTTCGCGTGCAGGGCAGTTTATAAATAGCGGCCGCCAGGTAGGGAGCCGGCCGGGGTTGCGCAGGGCTGGGGGAGGCTCGCTAGCCCGGCAGCTCCGGCCGCAGGAAAGAGCGGGGGGGTGCCGTACTGGGAAGGGCCGGCAGTCGCCGCCGCCTGAGGGGGCCACCCCCCCAGCCAGCCCGCCCGCCCGCCCGCTTCGCTGCAGGGGATGCTGCACCAGATCCTGAGTTGCGCCGGCTCTCCCGCGGCCACGATGCCCGCTGACCTGATGGAGAAGAGCTCCTCCTCGCCCGTGGCGGCCATCCCGGCCAGCGCCGGAGGAGTCAACGCGGGATGCCCGCCCGCCACCCACGGCCGGCCCGAGCTGAGAGGCCTGCTGCTGCTGCTGCTGCGGCTGGGCCCCCAGTCCCGGTGGCGGGAAGGCTGCGGCGGTGGCCCCGGCCTGCTGAGCCAGCGCTGGCCCGAGGGCCATGGATGCGACTCCTTCGCTCGGGCCGCCCCGCCCACCGCGACGCCGGCCTTTTCAAGAGGGCGGGGCTGCATCAGGCGCCTCTCCACCGTGTCCTTCACCGCCCTCCAGTGCATGCCCGGCGGCTTGTAGACCGCGAAGAGCCCTTGCAAAGCCGTGCCTGCCGAAAATTGTATTTGTCTTTCGCCCCCCATGAGCCACGGCCGGCCGTCCCTGCAGGGGAGAGCCCGCCCCCCAGCCCTCCCTCGCCCCTTTCAAAAAATCGGGACATTTTAGAGGACGGGCGGGACGCGGGCCAAATCATTAAAAAGCGGGTCTGTCCCGCCAAAATCGGGACGTCTGGTCACCTTAGTAAAGAGGTGCATCTTAAACTCCAAAAAATATGGTAAATACTTATCTGGTCTGTCTCTGCTTAGTTTCTAAAGATCAATCAACATTGACTAGAGTTAAGGTTAGGGGACAACCAGAGGTGGTATTTAGCCAGTTTGTACCGGTTCAGGCAAACCAGAAGTAGCGACCTGCAGAACCCCGGCTCTATGCCATCCTATTTAGGCACATTCTGAAGTCGTGCGCATGCATGCAAGCTGACCGCGAGAGCAATTTGCAAACTGGTAGGGAAAGTAAGTGAATACCACCTCTGGGGACAACAACAACAACAACAACAACAACAACAACAACAACACACACACACACACACACACACACACACACACAGAGTGAGTTGGAGTCTGTAATCACATATACATGAATTGAATCATGCATATGCACTCAGATGCTGATACATACATACATACATAGTCATGTTAGTACACTCTTGCCTTCATCTAAATGCATGGGGATACAGAAGTTTAAACCTTTTCTTTCTATGTGTTGAAAACATTCTCTGCACATTCTCATGTATGTGCAATTCAGTTCCTTCCCAACTAATTTGCACATGCTACCAGAAATAACAATTGTACTAACAAGGGGTATAATGTCAAAATGACTGTTCTCATTCTTTCTACTTATAAAATAGTCAAAACAGCATGTGTATAAAGGCAAGAAATTTAGGAATGGGTGATTCGATATAAGCTACCGTGACACAATCTGTGATTTACATGCAAGCTGCATGACTTCTGCGGAATATATGAAAAAAACCCTTGCTATGTGCTTTAAAATTACAAAATCCTTGGGAGCAGAGATAGGTCTTTATGGTTAAAATGTGTTTAAATATTACCGTGTTTTCCCCAAAATATGCCCTACCCCAAAAATAAGCCCCAGCCTGAGGGTTTTTGAGGTTGACCTGATTATATGCCCTACCCCCAAAATAAGCTCTAGTGAAGAAGGTGGGCATGGCCAGCACAGGAGGTAGCCCTTCCCTTCCCTGGTCACCTCATGGCTGCTTGGCCCTTTAATTGGGGCCCGCAGATCAGCTGAGCCAGCAAGGGCCAGAAGCTGCCTCTCGTTCATTTTCTCTGGGCGCAGCCTGTTCCTTTCAAGTGATCAAATGTCACTTGAGAAAAGGACACACACCCCAGGATTGCAACACTGAAGGCTCGGGATGGAGCCTTTTTAGGATTTCCATCTGTGCTGAGCTTGAGGAAAGGATGACAGGCAGGAAACCCCCCCTCTCCATTTTCCCACTGTTCATCAAAAAGGCTCCATTCCGAGCCTTCAGCGTATCCCAGGATTGCAACGCTGAAGGTTTGGAATGGAGCCTTTTTGAGAAATGGCAGAAATATTGGGAGGGGGATTTTTCTGTCTGTCATCCTTTCCTTAAGCTCAGCACAGACTGAGTAAAGGATGACAGGCAGAAAAATTCCCCTCCCAATTTTTCTGCCATTTCTCAAAAAGGCTCCATTCCAAACCTTCAGTGTATCCCAGGACCCTGCAAGGCTTATTGTAGCATTGCGCATGCGAGCGGCGGCATCGCCGTGAGGTTCGTCACATCGGCGCAGCCTCTTGGAGCAGGACCCTGCAAGAATTGATGTGTCATCGCATGGGCGAGTGGCAGCAGCACCGCGAGGTTTGACATATTGGCGCAGCTTGTGGCAGGATGCCAGATGTGCTGGTGTGATGAGGCTTGCGGCAGTGCTGTCGTTCACGACTGCAACATCACAACAAGCTTTGCAGGGTCCTGATATGCACTGATATGACAAACTTCACGGTGATGCCCCTGCTCTTGTGTGTGGCTCACTTGAGTTGCAAACAGCCCGGGGTTTTGGGTGGCCTTTATGTGGCTGGGATGCCTGCAGGATCCCTGGCTTCTGAGTCCTGCGAGGCCCAGTGTTTGGGCTCCAGTACGCTCTTCTCCTCCTGGGCGGTGGCGGTGGGTCCATGGCGTGTCCTGCTCACTGAGTCTGGCCTGCTGATCTTGGCCACCTCTGGCAACTCTGACCCAATCTTGGCCGCCAACACTCGGGGGGGGGGGCGTGTTGATCCCAGTTGGCTTCATACGGGAGACGAGGCACTGCGAGGAAGCCCATTTCTCACATTGGCTAGGCAGGGGTCGCCCACACAGAGGCCAGGCTTCGGGGCGCCACCCTGAGCAGGCGTCGAGCTGGAGGCAGGGGAGGCTCAGTCCCCTTACCCAGTTGCCCTCTGCTGTTTCTCATTGTGTGTGTGTGTGTGTGTGTGTGTGTGTGTGTGTGTGTGTGTGAGAGAGAGAGAGAGAGAGAGAGAGAGAGAGAGAGAGAGAGAGAGAGAGAGAGAGAGAGAGAGAGATACACAGAGAAACGGCAGAGAGGAAACCCTTTCAAACAGCATTGCCTGCAATTCTTGTTACTCCTCTCCGTCCTCTCTCTCTCTCTCTCTCTCTCTCACACACACACACACACACACACACACACAGAGAGAGAGAGAGAGAGAGAGAGAGAGAGAGAGAGAGAGAGAGAGAGAGAGAGAGAGAGAGAGAGAGAGAGAGAGAGAGAGAGAGAGATTTGATTGCTTGAAAGGGACAGGCTGCAGTTTCCTTCTACGTAAGCACACTTCCCACAATCTTCCAGAATTGTCCTTTTCTCAAGCAGCAGCAGCCGGATAGAGGTGGTGATGGTGGGAGCCGATTCCGATGGGCTGCATGGCTTTCTGCCTCATCGGCCCTCGCTGGCTAGCTGATCCACGGGTCATGGTTAAGGGGACCAGCAGCCATGATGTGACCACGCTCCCTGTCTACTGCACCTCAAAAAAAATAAGACCTCTCCGAAAATAAGCCAGAGTGCTTATTTTCAAGCCTTAAAGAAAATAGGCTTGTTTTATTTTCAGGGAAACACAGTAATAGCTCAGGTTGGTAGTCAAAGCAACAGCTATGGGTCTTTATTCACTGTATAACATTTATTTATTTATTTATTTGCTGTTCTTATATGCTGCCCTACTCCCTGGGGACTCATTGTCTACTCTGGAGCACCCATATTTGAACCCACATCACCTTTTTTGCTTCATTAGAAAGAGGATTTCTTAAGAGGAAGATAAGTATACTAAGGGTTCCTTGGTGCTCTCTAAGCTTGGTTGTTTTCTTGCAGACATTTCATTACTCAAACTAGGTAACATCATCAGTGCTGATGATGTTACTTAGTTTGGGTAATGAAATGTATGCAAAAAAATAACAAAACTCAAAGAGCACCAAGAAACCCTCATTTCTCCTCCTGAGCTACAAATATTCATTCTCCTTTATTAATAATTTTTGATGCTCTTTGCAAGAGTGCAAATTTAATCCAGTGTAATTGTAAAATTGATTTTAGAGAGAATAAAATAGAATAGAATAGAATAGGAATAGAATAATAGAATAGAATAGAATAGAATAGAATAGAATAGAATAGAATAGAATAGAATAGAATAGAATAGAATAGAATAGAATAGAATAGAATAGAATAGAATAGAATATTATTTATTAGTCAAGTGTGATTGGACACACAAGGAATTTGTCTCTGGTGGATAAGTGTCAGTGTATAAGAAATTATGAGCTGGGATAGCCATAACAACAAGTCAGCCAAAGGGAACTGTTTGATGACTAAGAACAGGATCTGTTGTGAGCCATGTGAGACAGCTTGGAGCCTGGGTGTGGCTTAGCTTGACTGATCTGTATATAAGAGTTGGTTTGTCCTTGCATTATTGCTTCTGGATTCTGAGTTCTGGTTCTGGCTTTTGCAGCATGGGTATTGTATACATGCATCGTACTTTATATTAATGTATATAAAGAAGTTTCTTCAATAAATGAATCCTGCTGGATTATTTATTTATTTATTTTATTTTATTTTATTTTGTGAGATTTATATACCACCTCACAGTGCAAGCACTCTCTAAGCGGTTTACACCAATAAGCAATGTATATTTATATTGCCCCCAACAATCTGGGTCCTCATTTTACCTACCTCGGAAGGATGGAAGGCTGAGTCAACCTTGAGCCGGTGAGATTTGAACCGCTGACCTGCGGATCAGTGTCAACTAAAGTGACCTGCAGTACTGCCTCTAACCACTGCGCCACCTCGGCTCTTTTAATTTACTTGTGTGCTGGTTGGATTGCTGCAAACTCTAACAATAAGCTCTCAGTATACATACAAGCAACAAGAGATAAATCATAAATCATAAGATACAATCATAAATCATAAGATAATAGTAGTACAGTCCTTCTATATAGTTAGATGTCCTTAGGCATAGACAGTGCTGGGAATTATGTGTTTAGGAGAGTGATGGCATGGGGGGAAAACTGTCTTTGGGTTTTAGCATGCAATGCCCTGTAGTGGTGTCTTGAGGGGAGAAGTTTAAACAGTTTGGCCGTGCCTGGCTGCAGCACCTCCCCCAAAGCCCCTCAGACCCTGTAATCGATCGCACCATGGCTTCTGGCTGCCAGAATTGGCAGTTAGCTGATTGGCTGGCAGTTAACACTCCCGGGTGGCCAAAAGCCTGGGACGAACTGTGTTTCGGCAAATAGGCCACACCGAAATGCGTGGGATGGAGGGGCCATGGCCCATTGGCCAGGGCGAACAGCTAGAGGTGGGCCAGCTGAGGAGAAAAGCTAGAGGTTAATTCACAGAGGCGGGACCCTGGCGGAGAAGCAGGTGCAGCCAAGGGTAGAAGCCGAAAAGTCCTAGACCCGAGAGGTCTATAGATATTTTTGTAGCCCTCTTTCTGGCTTGTTCAGTATAAAGATCCTCAATGAAAGGCAGGCTGGTTACAATGATTTTTTTCTGCAGTCCTAGCAAGCCATTGACTGTGCCTGTCCTGTTTAATTGATGTACCAAACCAAACCAGTTATAAAAGTACAAATGACAGACTCAATAATTCCTCTGTAAAACTGTATCAGCAGCTCCTTGGGCAATCTGAGCTTTCTGAGTTGACACAGGAAGACATTCTTTGTTGTGCCTTTTTAATGATGATTCTAATGTTTTGTCCTAGAAGATTATAGAATCCAGAAACTTGAAGGTCTCTACCATGGGTCCTCAAACTATGGCCCGTGGGCCACATGCAGCCCGCAGAAGCCATTAATCTGGCCTGCGCAGGACCACGAGGCTGCCCCCCACATCGCCCCACCCACCCTTCGGCCAAATACAAGACTTACCTTCATGAGCCCCGCTGGCTGGAACTGAAAGGTAAGGCCAACAATTTTGGCCTGCAGAGACGTTCTGGAGGTGAGGGAGGTGAAAAACAGGGCACACAGATGCCCCAGGAGGCCAAAAAATGGGCAAAATGACTCATTTTTGGCCAAAAACGGGCCATTTTTTCTGGGTTTTGGCCTGCAGAATGCTGCTGGAGATGGGGGAAGTTAAAATGTCCACTGTCCCCCTTGCTATTTATATTCACTCTAGAAACGTTATTACAGCAAACTAGGCAAAACCCAAACATTGAAGGACTTAAAATTAGAGGACAAGAGTACAAACTCCAAGCTTTTGCGGATGACATGGTCTTTAATATGGAAAACCCGGTAGAGGTTGGACCAAAATTATTAGAAGAAATAAATAAATTTGGAAAAGTAACAGGCTTAAAAATTAATAAAAATAAAACCAAAATAATAACAAAAAATTTGCCAAATAAACAAATTCAGGAATTAGAAGATAAATTGGGAATCCAAGTTGTTAAGAAAATTAAATATTTAGGTATAACACTAACGGCTAAATGCACAACAATAAAAAATGATAATTATATAGAATTGAATAAACAAATAGAAAAAGACTTGTAAAAATGGACAAAACTACCCATTTCATTGGTAGGGAGGATTTCGACTATTAAGATGTCAGTGTTACCAAAAATATTGTACCTGTTCCAAACGATACCAATTAAATTAGATAGAAAATATTTTGAAAATTTAAATAAAATGATATCCAAATTTGTTTGGGCAGGGAAAAAGGGAAGAATTAGACTAAAATATTTACAGGATAATAAAGAGCAAGGGGGCTTTGGACTTCCAGATTGGGAAACCTATTATCAAGCAGCAATATTGCAATGGGTAACTGATTGGATTCAAATTAAAAATAAAAGAATATTAATGCTCGAGGGACATGATCTACAGGTAGGATGGCATGGATTCTTATGGGATGAAAAACACAAAACACACTCCTATTTTCAAAAACATAAAACCAGAGAGTCATTATATAAAATATGGGCCAAGATAAAACATCAACACTACAAAGAAATCCCGATATGATTTTCAAGCATGGAGGCGACTACCTATCCCACCACAACAGATATACATAAAATGGTCAAGTATGAAGAAATATTACATGAACAAGGAAACCTAAAAGAGATTGAAATTTTGAGAGAGCAAGGAATTAGAATAGACTGGTGGCCATATTATAAAATTAGATCTAGATTGCAAGAGGATAAGAATAAATTCAGAATAGCAAAAAAGAAATCAGAATTGGATAAAATCTTATTGGGACAAGGGAAAAAATGATAACAAAATTTATAAATTTCTATTAAATTATAATATAAAAAAAGAAACTGTTAAGGGCAATATGATTAGTTGGGTTAACAATTTTGGACACAATATGAATTTGGAGCAAAGGGAAGAAATTTGGATTAAAAATTTGAAATTAACTAAATCAACGTCATATAAGGAAAACATTTACAAAATGTACTACAGATGGCACTTATCACCAGCAAGATTGGCCAAAATGTATCAAAACATGAACCCTAAATGTTGGAAATGCCCCCACAAAAACGGAACATATTATCATATATGGTGGACCTGCCTCAAAGTTAAAAAATTTTGGCAAAAAAATCATAATTGGCTTGAAGAAATAACTACCCAAAAAATAAACATTAAACCGGAAATTTTTTTATTAGGGATGTTAGAACGAACTATAGAAAAGAAGTACTGGTACATTACAATTCATATACTGACAGCGGCGAGAATATGTTTAGCACAATATTGGAAGCAGGGCGATGTACCGACTGAAAACGTAATAATCGGAAAAATTTTAGAATGTGCAGAATTAGACAAATTAACAATGGAATTAAATCAGAAAGAAAATTCAGAATTTTTTGAAATTTGGAATTCTTTTTATAATTGGCTGGAAAGGAGAAAAGAAAAAAAATAGAAATGCTTAGACTGATATATAACTTATGAATCTATAGAGGAATAGATAAGTTTAATTATTATAAATGTATGTATCTACCTATTAATTTATACCTAAATAAAAATTATAAGAAAAATATGATATATATATAGTTATATATAGTTGTACAGATATATATAAGTAAAAAGATAACGTGAAGACGTTTACCGTAGAGGTTTGCATGTATATATGTACACACATGTACGTATAGTGTTTTGTTCAATGTTTGTTTGTCCTTTTTAATGTTTATATTTCAATAAAATTATTTTTTTAAAAAAGAAAATGGGGCACACATACATATACATAATAATAATAATATTCTTTACTTGTGTTTAATAATATTCTTCCCACTTCTAATTTCTACATTTATTATCTAACAATTGATAAAACAAATCCCAAGTTAAAAAATATTCTGTCTTCTTTATCCTTTATCTTTAATGTTAACCTATCCATTTCCGCACATTCTAATTTTTTAAATTATATTTTCATCTGAGGGAGTTTCCTCATTTTTCCAATGTTGTGCAAATACAATTCTTGCTGCCATCAAAACATGTAAAATTAAATATACATTCCCTTTATTGTATTCTTCTGGCAAAATACCTAACAAAAATATTTCTGGCTTTAAATCTATATGTTTCTTTATCATTTTTTCTAACCATGTATATATTTTCATCCAATTTTTTTTGCCTTTGAGCAAGTCCATCACATACGATAATACAATTCCATTATCTGATTGCATTTCCAGCACTTAGCGGACATGTTTTTAAACATCTTTGCTAGCCTTGCCGGTGGCAAATACCACCTGTAGAACATTTTATACAGGTTTTCTTTGTATGTAGTTGCCATTGTCAATTTATAGTTTCTATCCCAAAGTTTTTGCCATTTTTCTAATTCTATAGTATAGCCAAAGTTTTTTGCCCATGTTATCGTTGTTTCTTTTACTTGTTCATCTTCCATTTTAAGACTTAGAAAATAACTATATATTTTCTTTATTAGCTTTTCATCCACACCTAATAGTATTTGATCAAGTACTGTTGGCTCTTTATAGAAACTATATATCCTTAATCTTTTTCATATCTTGATTGTATTTGCAAGTGTGGCCACCATGCAAGGTCCACCCCCTGATTTTGCAATTCCTGTTTAGTTTTAAGTTCCATTTTTTTCTTCCAAATCTACCACATTTGGATGTATCAGAGCTTCCATTGTAGAAAGCCAGACTCATATTTTCATGTAATTTTTTGCTTGAACTTTTTCCCTTATTAGAAGTAGGGCATTCCTAACATAATGTCTTTGAAAGTATCTATGTATTTTATTTTTATCATACCACAGAAAGGCATGCCATCCCAATTGAAGATCATGTCTCTCCAAAGTAACAATCTTCTATTTCTAAGGTTTATCCATTCTTTCACCCAGGTTAGTGCAGAGGCCTGATAGTAGAGCTCCCAATCCAGCAGACCTAAGCCCCCATTGTTTTTAGATTCTTGCAACATTTTCAGTCTTATTCTCACTCCTTTTCCTTGCTATATGAATTTTAAAATTATTGCATTTAGTTCATCAAAATATTTTTTCTTAAGCTTTATAGGAATCGTTTGAAAGAAAAACAATAACTTTGGCAGTATATTCATTTTTATAGTTGCTATTCTCCCTATCATTGATAACTGCAAATTTTTCCATTTCTCCAAGTCCATTTCTATTTGTTGCATTAATCTTGTATAGTTATCTTCTTTGATTGTTACACATCTACCTGTTAGGTAAATTCCCAAGTATTTTACTTTCTTAACTACCTGAAGGTCTGTTTTCTTTGTCAATTCATTTTTTTTGTTTATCTGTAAGATTCTTAACTAGTATTTTCTTTTTTTCTTTATTTATTCTCAGTCCTGCCACTTCTCCATATTCCTCTATTTTTCCCATTAGCTTATCATCTGCAAATGCTTGTAATTTGCATTTTTCTCTTTTTATTTCCAAACCTTTTATTTCTGGATCTTGTCTAATGTTTCTATTTAGCACTTCCAGTGTTAATATAAATTGTAATGGGGATAGCGGACATCCTTGTCTTGTGCCTTTTTTAATATTAAAATTTGCCGTCAAGTCCCCATTCACTATCACTTTTGCCAGTTGTTTGGAGTATATTGTTTTAATCATATTTATAAACTTCTCACCACAGACCATACATTCTAATTGTTGGAACATAAATTGCCAATTTACATTATCAAATGCTTTCTGTGCATCTAGAAAGATCAACACCATTTGTTTTTCAGAGTGTACCTCATAATATTCCAGCGTATCTAAAATAAAACTTAGGTTATTCTTAGTTTGTCTTTTAGATAGGAATCCATTTTGGTCTGAGTTCATAAATTCATTCTAATCTTTCTGCTATTAGTGATGCAAATATCTTGTAATCTGCATTTAGTAGTGATATAGGCCTATAATATCTGTATTAAATCTGAGTCTTCTTTTGGAATTAATGTTATATTTGCTTCTAACCACAAATTTGGTATCTTAGCTTCTAACAGAACTTCATTGTAAACCTCTAGCATTGACAAAGTTAGTGAGTCCTGTAAGTATTTATAAATTTCCACAGGTAGTCCATCCTACTTGGATTGAGAGGCTCTCCTCACAGTCAATCATGCCCTTGTCACCTCATGATTAGATTATTGCAATGCGCTCTACATGGGGCTATCCTTGAAGAATGTTCAAAGACTACAATTGGTCCAGAATGCAGCTGCACGAGCTATTGTGGGTGCACCTAGGTACACCCACATTACACAATCCTCTGTGAGCTGCACTGGCTCCCTATTGGTTTCCAGACACAATTCAAGGGGTTGGTCATTACCTTTAAAGCCCTACATGGCTTAGGGCCAGGTTATCTTTGAGACCGCCTTCTGCCACAGAGCTCCCAGCAACCGGTGAGATCCCACAGAGTTGGTCTCCTCCAGGTCCCGTCAGCTAAACAATGCCGGCTGGCGGGCCCGCGGGGGAGGGCCTTCTCTGTGGTTGCCCCGGCCCTCTGGAACCAGCTACCTCTGGAGATCCAGACTGCCCCCACTGTATTGACCTTCCAAAAAGCAGTAAAGACCTGGCTTTTCCAGCAGGCCTAGGGCTGTTGATCTCGCGGTTGTAATCGGCGAGATCCGGCCATGAAATGATATGCATGGTTTTTAAATTGTTTTAATTGTTTTAATGTTTAAATGATGGTTTTAATATTTATTATGCTGTTAAGCCACCCAGAGTCCTTTGGAGTTGGGCAGCATATAAATTTAATAAAATAAATAAATAAATATTAAATGATAAAATGTTTATACAAATAGGAGAATAAAAAAGAAGAGACTTCACTACAAAATGTATGGGATACAGCAAAAGCATATATCTGGGGATTAGTGATCACCTATACAGCAAAAAAGAACAAGGAAAAGAGGCAAATGCAAAAGAGATTAGCAGAAGAACACAAAAGACTGGAAACAGAGTTACAGAAAGAACTGCAAAAAAGAAATAAAAAACAAAAACAAATGGAACTGATAAAACATAAACTAAATTTAATGGAAACAGAGGAACTCTAGCACAAAAGATTAAAAGAGCAAAACAAAACTACTTTGAAAATGCCAACAAACCAGGAAGATGGTTAGCATATAAATTGAAAAAGGAGAAAGAGAATAATTGATACACAGCTTGTTAGATGAAAAGGGAATCCTTCACTATCAAAATGAAACTAAAAAATAATAATCCAGAATTATTATGAAAATTATATAATCAAGAAAAGGTGTCAGAATAAAAAATAAAACAATATTTGGAGAAAGCTGAATTACCCAAATTACCTGAAACAGTGAAGGTTATGCTACAGGTAAATGAAAAAATAACAATGATGGAACTAACAGAGGCTATCAAGAGACAAAAAAATAATAAAACACCAGGACCAGATTGCATTGATATTCTTAGATGCACAGAAAGCATTTGATAATGTAAATTGGCAATTTATATTATTACAATTAAAATATATGGACTTTGGGGAGAAATTTGTTAACATGATTGAGGCAATATATTCTAAGCAAACTGCAAAAATGATGGTTAATGGGGATATGACCGAGTACTTTAACATAAGAAAAGGCACGAGACAAGGATGTCTGCTGTCCCCTCTACTATTAAAATAACATTGGAAGTACAAAATAGAAATATTAGATAAGACTCAGAAATAAAAGGAATGAAAATAAAAACAGAAAAATATAAGCTACAGTCATTCACAGATGACCTGGTATTTATTTTAGAAGAACCACAAGAATCTGGACCCAAGTTAATGAAAATAGTAGCAGAGTATGGTGAAGTTGCAGGACTGAAAATAAATAAAGAGAAAATTAAATGTCACAGAGAAACAAAACAAAAACAAAAAAGAAACAAAAAAAGTTAGTGGAAAAGATGGATATTCAGATAGTTAAGAAAGTCAAATACTTAGGAATTTGAAATACTTCAGTTAACAATAAGATGCGCAACTATAAAAGAAGATAATTATATGAAACTGTTACAACAAATTAATTTAGATTTGGAAAAATGGAAAAACCTACAGCTATCGTTGATAGGAAGGATAGCTACAATAAAAATAAACATTCTGCCGAGACTGTTATTTTTATTCCAAACAATTCCGATAAAATTAGAAAAAAAAATTTTTTGAAGAACTAAACAAAATGATACTAAAATATATTTGGCAAAGGAAAAAAGCAGGAATAAGACTGAAACTGCTACAAGATACTAAACTGAAAGGGGGCCTTGAGTTGCCAGACTGGGAGCTATACTACCAGGCTTCTGCACTTGTCTGAGTGAAATAATGGGTAAACTTGAAACATAAAAGAGGGACATGATCTCCAACTGGGGTGGCATGCCTTTTTATGGTATGGGAAAAATAAAATACATGGATATTTTCAAAGGCACCTTGTTAGAAATGCCCTATTGTTAGTATGGGGGGGGAAATTAAAGAAAGACACTATTTAAAAATACCAGTCTGGCTCTCCACGATGGAGGCACTGATTCATCTGAATGTGATTAATATGGAAAAAATTGTAAGGTATAAGGACATTTTGAAAGATAAAGGGGAACTCAAATCTAAACAAGAATTGGGACTTCCGGTTGATGTTGTGGCACTATCGGACCAAAAGCGGGGCTCCACAAACTCACGCCGAATCCCTTTATTGGAGGGGCCCATAAGGGGCTAAAGTCACCCTATAGGGGTGACAAAGAGTGGAGGGGCGCACTGCAGGTTGCAGAGAGTGGCAGCACTCCTGCTTGATCCAGGGCTAATTCCCTCTCATCCGATGCCATTATGCCTGTTGTGAAGCTGGGGCAGCCGAAAAAACAAAGACTGTGCTGGAGTGATATGTAAACAGTGACTGGAACTGGGTGAGGTGATTTCTTTTTTCTATTTAAAACCTACCCCAAAGAAAATAAACTCTGGAAAAGGGACTCTTTGAAGAGTTTGTTTAAGTGGCAACCAATTACAGAGAGAAAAATCATAGACCTGAAAGAAAAGAAAAGGATATTAAGAAGAGAATGCAAAATCTTTAAAAATACAGAAAGGTTGGATTTTTAATTTTTATTGTCAATAAGGCATTTTAAAATGCTGGAATTAATTGTCAGAATTTTGATTATTTGTTTGAATAAATACAAACGGAATTTGTTAGAACCTATGCAATGTTGAAGTTAAGCTGAAGATGCCATCTACTGGTGAATGGAATACATTACATCCTTACAACCTTGAGAAAAATACTGATAAGACAGAGGAGAAAATGGAAATAACATCTGGAGGATTGCTGTGCTATCCATTGCTTTATACTTATTTATTCCATGACTACTGGAGCTCTAACACTGAAAATATGGAAGACATCTAACTAAAGTGACTTTTAAATATCAGGAGTTATGATTGAACTTATAGTGGAGACTTAAGGAGACATTTGGAATTTTTTCTTGATTACCTAAAAAGTGGGACATAAAGAACCATATTATTGTATTTTCAGAGGAGCAACACCAGGACTAAGTGAATGGTGTCCAGATCGACTTTCTGAGGGCAAAAATAATTGAGACTCTGTGGCAGTGATTGAACATTGACAGATTACTGAGTGATATTTGGACTTATCAAAAAAGAAGGCAAGATGTTTCAGCAGGGGGAAATAAGTGGGTTGCAAAAAGATTTGGTGGCAATGTTTCAAAACATTCAGGATACTATGACAAGGAACCACAGAGAGATAATGGACTTAATGAATAACATAAATGGGAAGTTAGAAAGTGCTCCACAAGGGATAATGAATAATGATCAAAAAGCCCAGAAAATAGAGGAGACAATGGAGAGACCAGGAGAAAAGACAGAACTAAATAAACAAACAAAACAAGAAGGTAAGAGGGAGAAGGTAATAAAAACTTATGAAGCAATTCAGGGAAAATACATGCTAAAAGTCCAAAAAATGATACTACATAAACAGAAAGATATATTTGAAAAGAAAATGGAGAGTTGGGCAGATCCTCTAGAGATTTGGCAACAAAAGATAGTAGAGATGGAAGAAATTACTTAAATTAAAACAGGAAAGATGTAGATAGAGAAGAAGACCCAAGGGAGGAATTTGGGAGGCAAGTTAAAAAATGAATAAGAATCGAAATACTAAAATGGACAAGAGATGACGGGTAGAGGAAATGTTGTGTAATACAAGATTTGCTTTACTACCATGTTTCCCCGAAAATAAGACCCTGTCTTATATTTTTTTGAACCCTGAAATAAGCACTTGGCCTTATTGCCATGCACTCAAAAGCCCGATTGGGCTTATTATCAGGGGATGTCTTATTTTGGGGAAAACAGGGTAGGAGCTAGAATAGAGGCAGACACAAGAAATAGGGGGAATATTATTATGCATATTTTTATATAATATATTAAAAATAGTAGCTAGATATAAAGATTAGAGATTGAAATATGGTGATGCCAGGGGTGGGTTCCAAATTTTTTTGCTGCCACTCTGTGGGTGAGGCTTAATTTTGTGGGAGTGGCTTGATGGTCATGTGACCTGGTGGAAGTGGCTTGATGGTCATGTGACTGGGTGGGAGTGGCTTGGCAGTCATGTGGCTGGGTGGGAGTAGCTTGGCAGTCATGTGACCGGGTGGGAGTGGCTTGGCAGTCATGTGACCGGGTGGGTGTGGCTTGGCAGTCATGTGACCGGGTGGGAGTGGCTTGGCAGTCATGTGACCGGGTGAGCGTAGCTTCCTGGTCATGTGACTTGGCTTCATGGTCATGTGACTGGGTGGATTACTTTGTTTCTTTCTCTTTCTCTTTCTTTCTTGTCTCTCTCTCTTTCTCTTTCTTAATACCCTATATGAGCCCTGCTGATTGATATAAGTGGATTTTATTCATATGTATCTTCATGTGATCTGCTACCTCTGCTATAAGGATTATGGCAGCAAAGGATTTAGAAGTCTTGGTTACCTTAACAATTGAATGATTAATATCATGGAGGTAATAAAAATGATGCAGGAGGCACATTAAATCAATGGGGGTTTTGGTTACTTTAGGTGCTATTGTCAGCATCCCCAATTCAAGATTAGTTTTAATCTTGAAATCTTAAAAATCTTAAAAATCAATGTTCAACTTAGTTTAGGGTTTGGAATACTATCCATTATGATCATATAAGCATTCTGACAGATGGAATTTTGATATTTCCAATCCAGTCCAATGCAAATTCCACTCAGCGGCTCCGGGACCGGGGTCCATCCTGTCCTTCATGGGAGGGCGGCTCTTTAAGGATACCCCCTATCTCCCTTAGTCAGTTCAGATCCCGGCTGTTGCCATGCCGGGGTTGGCATTCCATAATTCCTCCGACGTACCTGCTGATTCTGCACAAGTGTTCCAGGCAGGAGCCCTCCGTTTTCAAGACATCAGTACTATGGGCTCATCTGGAGGTGGCGTGACCGTTGAACACATTACCCAACGCATCCCTACATTGGTTCAACCAGCTACAGGAAGCAGCGCCTTCCTCAGACCTATGCCCGAGGCACGCTATCACTCCTTGATAGCTGCAGAACAGCTGCCAGCAGATGACGCCCTAACCGCTGGCTGTAATGCTTACCACTCTAGCGAGGCAGTAGTGCTGGACGCTGTGGAGTCGGGCACAGCATGCGGATGCCCCCCATCTGTTAATGTTAGTCAACTCTGACGGCCGGACTGGCAGAGCCTAGCTTTTCCATGTTAATTCCCTTGGCCGAGGTCCAACACTGGCTGGGCCTAAGTCTGTAGAGGCCTTCTCACCAGATGGCAATTAGGACTGTCACTGAGGAGGCACTCACTGTAGGTACATCCAGCGATGCAAAGAATTCACCTCAGAAGTGACAGTGCCTGTCGACTTATATTGGCCTCGTCTCAACAGCCAGCAGCCCTTCGGGCCAGCACACGCGCTCTGCACAGCAGCTGCATCACACCCACCGGGCCTCTTGTCGATGATACTGGCCTTGCCCAGGGACCCTGGTGCGCGCACATTGTGTTCCTTTCCGAGTCGCCTCCTTGGAGGGCCGCCCTCCGACGGAGTGGTCTCCTGCCCGAGGGTCACTCCAGCACCCAGATCCACGCTGGTTGTGACTGACCATCTGACGCTGGGCCGGCTCACTCCACGGTGTCGCCGGGTCCCCAGGGACATCGTCCAGGTTACGTTTCCTACTAGACGCCTGGCCACGGAACATATATAGTTGACAGGTAGCACTGCTTCCCTGTTAACTTCTCTGTGGTAGTGCCCTCTGTCTTCTGCGTCGGGGTCTGATCACGGGCCTCACCCCCAACGTACTCTGTCACCAGGTAGCGATCCTCTTGTGGGTACTGTCCTGTGGAGTTTTGGCCTATCTATCACTCTCTGCCTCTATCTTCGCCCGCCCCCTGATTCATCCATTCCTCCAGGGGCGGTCCACCTGTGTGTTTTTTCCTGGAACCCATCGGTCTCCATCTGGGGGCCTCATCTGAGATCCTCGACTCACCTACATGGCGGCCCTTGTTCCATTCCTCGCCATGTCACTTCGCTGTTTGCCCATTACAGTTGCCATACTGATGGCCATTACTTTGCTCTGCTTGATGTCGGCACTTGTCGCTCTCTCTGTATACGGGGACCTTGGTCCCTTTCCAGTTGCCTGGGTGGGGATGTGTCCAGACCCACCCTTTGCTCCAAAGGTTGTTTTCCTGCCTCTTGGGTGCAAGGTACATCTCCCCCAGTTCTACAGGTGTCCAGTAAATGGCCTCGTGGGTTGCGCCTGCTGTACGTGCGGCGCGATCTGGTGCCTTACATGCAATGCATCTCGGGATTTCCTGTCAAGGGGGCGCCGTTTGTCTCCTCTTCGGCCAGCAGCCGTGCACCACAGGGCATCCTTTTACACGGTGGTTCGTGGGGGTCATATGGTTATCGATACAACGGTCCATTTGTCGTTGCCCGGGCCTTCTCGAATGCCAGCGCTCTCAACTCATGGTACCATCAATGCCTCGGCATGGAATGCCTGGCCATCGGTTGGGGCGGATGGCCGCACAGCCACCTGGTCCATCACTATTGGACAAACGAGGCTAGGTTGATGCCAGGCAGCCCCGGATGTCCCTCCCAATGGATGGACTGCTTTGGTATGTCCCATCCTTGGAGGCTAGCTCCGCCCACTATGGAGAATGAGATGCTATACTTACCTGAGACGTCCATTCTCATAGGGTGGAGCTAGCCTCCAAGTCTCGCCCTTCTGTACGGTTGGCCTGGCTGGGGTGTGCATGGTTGTACTTACAGTTAGGTATTTCGGTTTTGGCCTTCTGGGTTTGGTCTCTGTTTCAAGGTGTTTCGGTTCCTAGGTATTTAGGCTGGTTCTATTTTTGAGTGTTTCTCTTGTTTGTATTACTAAAAAGAACTTTTTGGTTCAAGAATGGCACGCAGAGTCTGGTTTTCATCCCTCGTCAAAAGAGGGGGAATTGAGGGTACATCGGTAATATTTATACTTTTCCAGACTCAGTCCTTTTTTTTAATAGTCTTTATTAATTATGTTAAAAAGACAAACAAACATACAAACAAGCATAAAAACATGTATAAACATATGTATATATAAATAAAGTATCAAATATCTTTGAGAGTAGAAAACACTGAACATACATGTCAACCATCTCGTCGACACTATCCTTTTACAGCCTAGTGATACAAAAACATGTTTATTCTATATAGTTGTTATTTACATCATTATTTTCCTTATATCTTCCAATATTTTCCTTATTCTTTTCTCTTGTTATATTATGTTCAGTCTATTATCATTACAATAAAACAATTTTTCCTTTTTCAACAATGGTTCTTTTGTTCAGCTTGATTAATATTTTAAAACCTTGTAAAATTGTATATATTCCGATAATTTGTTCCGGTCTGTGCAAAAAAGTAGACATTTGTTATTATTTATACTGTCTAAGATCATGACACATAATTATAGCAATTTTTGATATTTGTTTTGGTTAAGCCAATTATACCACCTATCCCAAGTTTTGTAGAATTCAGAGTCATCTTTATCTTGCATTTCCAATGACATCCTACTAAGTTCTGCACACTCAAATACTTTATTAACGAGATTTAACGTAGTTGGGATTTGTTCGGTTTTCCAAATTTGTGCATATATAATTCTTGCGGCTGTTGTAATGTGTAGAATTATATATCTGTCTTCATTCGTCATTTTTTCTCTGAAAATACCTAATAAGAAAAGCTCCAGCTTTAAGGGAATCGTTTTTGAGGTAATTTGTTCAAGGCAGTTTTTGATCTTAATCCAAAAGTTCTTCGCTTTGGGGCAGGTCCACCATAGATGATAGTATGTTCCTATACCTTCTTTGCATTTCCAGCACTTTGGGGAAAGTTTCGGGAACATTTTTGCCAATCGTGCTGGGGGAAGGTGCCACCGGTAAAACATTTTGTATGTGTTTTCTTTGTATGGTATCACCAGTGTTAATTTATAATTTATAGTCCAAATTTTTTCCCATTCGTTTAAATTAATTGGATAACCAAAGTTTTGTGCCCATGCAATCATTGAGCCTTTTACCACCTCTTCGAATAGATTATATTGGAGTAGGAAATTATATAGTTTGGAAATCATTTTTTTTGTCATTGCCCATTAATATTCTATCTAAATCACATTTTTTTTGAAATCCATATTTTGTTTTATCTTTGTTGTATTTTGATTTGACCTGTAGGTAGTGCCACCAATCAAGATCTATTCCTTTTTCTTTGAGTTCTTGTTTTGAGAACATCTCATTGTGTTCGTCTAGGAGTTGTTGATATGTTATAATCTTATTTACGTCTAAGAGGTTCGGGTATATAATTGCTTCAGTTGGTGATATCCATTTTGGAACACTTCTATAATGATCCTTCCTTATTGTTAGCCATGTGTCTAATAAGTTCTTTCTTATATAATGTCGGCGGAAATATGTGTGCGTTTTATAGGTGTCCCCCCATAAGAAGGCATGCCAACCAATCTGCAAATCGAAACCCTCTAGGGTTAATATCCTTCTGTTTTTAAGTGTGATCCATTCCCTCATCCAATTGAGTGTAACAGATTGGTGGTATAGCTCCCAGTTGGAGAGACCAAATCCTCCTCTCCTCCTATGGTCTTGAAGAAGTTTCAGTTTGATCCTCGCTTTTCTTTTGGCCCATATGAATTTGTGAATTATTTTATTTAAATTTGAAAAAACTTATTCAACTTTATTGGGATTACCTGGAATAGGAATAAGATCTTGGGTAAGATGTTCATTTTAATTGTCGCAATTTTACCCATAAATGATAATTGAAGTTTTGACCATCCATCGAGGTCCTTACTAATTTTCTGTATTAGTTTTATATAATTGTCCTCCTTTAATGAGCTACATCTCGCAGTGAGCCATATCCCAAGATATTTAACTCTTTTAACTATTTTCATACCTAATAAATTTTCCAGTTTGATATTTTGTTTCGGAGTCATGTTTTTAGTTATTATTATTTTTTCCTTATTAATTTTTAGGCCTGCCGCCTTTCCAAATTTTTCAATTTCATTGATTAGAGTCGGGCCAGTGTCTAAAGGTTCTTCAACTATAAATGCCATATCATCAGCAAAGGCTTGAAGTTTGAATTCCTCCTTCCTGATTTTTAGACCTTTTATCTCTTGCATGCTTCTTACTTTCCTCAGTAGGCTTTCCAATGCTAATATGAAAATTAATGGGGCTAACGGGCATCCTTGACGTACTCCTTTTTTAATATCTATTTTCCCCGTTATATCGTTATTTACTATTATTTTTGCTGTTTGATTACTATATATAGCTCTGATCAACCCTATAAATTTTTCGCCAAATTTCATTTTTTCTAGTTGTATAATAAAAAATTGCCAGTAAAGGTTGTCGAATGCTTTTTGGGCGTTGACAAATATAAGGGCTAGTTGTTTGTCTATGTGTGTATCGTAGTACTCTAGTATATTGAGTATTATTCTAGTGTTGTTCCTTATTTGTCTGTGAGGTAAAAAACCGTTTTGATCTGAGTAGATAATCCGATTTAAGATTTTTTTGAATCGTTCAGCCATTATTGATGCGAGTATTTTGTAATCCATATTAAGTAATGAAATCGGTCTGTAATTTTGGATCTGTTGTTTATTCGAATCTTCCTTGGATATCAGAGTTATATATGCTTCTTTCCAGGACTCGGGTAGTTCCCCTTTTTCCATTGTTTCATCAAATAAGTCTAACATTACTAGTTCTAATGAGCTTTGTAAATTTTTGTCTATTTCAAAGGGGATACCATCCGGACCTGGTGATTTATTATTCTTTTGTTTACCGATGGCATTTCTTAATTCTGTTAGAGTAATCTTGTCATTTAGCATATTCCTGTCGTCCTCCAGCACGATTGGCAAATTGCTTTCATTAAGATATTCTTTAATTACTTCGTCTTTTGGGTCTTCCTGTTTGTAAAGATCAGTATAAAAAGTTTGAATTATATATTTTTTCTCTGTGATTCTGGTGTGTATTTCCCCATTTTGGTCTTGAAGAGCGTCAATTGTTCTATCTGCTTTTTCTTTTGCAAGTTTATAAGCGAGCCATCTTCCTGGTTTGTTGACTGATTCGAAGTAGTTTTGTTTTGCTAATTTAAGTTTCCTGGCCAAGTCCTCTTGCGTTATCAAGTTAATTTTATGTCTGGTTATATTTAAGTCCTCTAATGTTTTGGAATCTTTGGGGTCTTCTTGCAATGTTTTCTCTAATTTGTGTAATTTAGTTGTTAATGTATTTAGTTTGTTATTTCTCTCTTTATTACGTTTGGCCAAGTAAGCTATGGACAGCCCCCTTATGTATGCCTTTGTTGTATCCCATAGAGTTTTTAGGGATGTCTGTTCTTTAGTATTAATCCGAAAAAAGATGTCTAATTCTTTCTGCATCATTTTAATATAATCTTTTTCCTTTGTTATTGTTTGGTTTAAGGTCCATCTTACTCTTATTTTACTATTTGGCTCTTTCCATTTTATCCATAGAGGATTATGGTCGGCCCAGGCGTTTGGAATAATTTCAGACTCAGCCAATTCGTTTAAGAATTCTCCATTTGCCCAGGCCATATCAATCCTCGACCATGATTTACGTGGAAATGAAAAGAAGGCATACTGCCTGCTGCCTGGATTTTGATATCACCAACTGTCTTTTAAATTAAATTCTGTTGCCAATTGATCAAATGATGCCGGTAGTAATCTTCTTGCTTTTTTCTTATTGGTACCTTTATAGTCCTTTTTCCTATCAACGACTGCATTGAAGTCGCCTATTATCAATAATTTCTCCCATTGTATTTCTAGTAATTTTTTATGTAAGCTGGAGAAAAAGACTGATTGATTTGTATTTGTGGCATATATAACTGCTATCAGTGATATTTATACTTTTCCAGACTCAGTCCTGATTGGCTAGAGGGCAGTGTCAACCCATCCTTGGAGGCTAGCTCCACCCTACGAGAATGGATGTCTCAGGTAAGTATAAGGTCTCATTTACAGCAATCAGAGCGGCTCACTGGCAAGGCGCCAGGCATTTCCTTCGCAGTCCTTTCATTTGCCGCTCGAATTACAGACGTGGAGAGAGAGCCTCAAGGCTATAATTAGCCGGCTAAGCTGTCTTGATCTTCATGGAGCTGAGTCCTCTCACTTAAACAGCAGCTTGATTCCTCGGCCATTCCTCTCTAAGTGACAGCAGAGGGTGAGAGAGGGAGAGGGAGGGGGGAGAGAGAGCTGTTGGTGCCTTAATAAAAGGTTTTTTCTCTGAGCCATCCAGCTTGACTTCTAGGCTCTTAAAGGAATGGCGGATCAAGCTGCCCCCTCCAGTTCCAGTCTCTCTGGAACTGATAGGTCATCTCAGTCACAAGAGACTGCTTCCGCCAGTGGCTCCAAGCACCATAAACATAAATCAGCTTCCCCCAAGAGGTCCAAAGCGACCCAGAGGGCTGAAAGCTGCAGAAATAAAGCCTTGGATAAAGTGTGTGACAGGGCAGCCAAACAACAGAGCCTCACTCAAGACTCCACTGCAGAGATAGTGGTCTCAGCTAATAAATCCATGCCTCAAGGTGTGACTTCAGCACTTTCCACCTTGGACCAGTTAATTTCAAAAACAACTACTAATGTCTGGGGAAATTTACAGGTTTCCTTAGCAGGGAGCAAGCCTCATCAGATACCCTCTCAGCAGGTCAAAGAACCTCCCACTGCTACCTTTACACCTACAGCTGCAGGTCTCAGACCCCAGGCTGAGCAAGGGGCCACCTCATCTCCCTCTATGCAAGCCATCGTAGCCATTAAGCAGCTTCTGGCCTTCAGTCTACAGCCTTCCCAACACCTGGCTCTGGCAGCACCAGGCCAACCAAGCTACCTGTTGCAGGGACCCTACCAATATCAACCAGAAGAAGAAGGGCTCTCACTCTATCAGGGCTCTTCAGTGGCTTCCCAGGAAGGACACTCAATTCATTCTGAAGGGGAGTTTCCCCAGGACTTAGAGCTATCAGAGGATGAGGGACTGTTACCTGATCAGGCCCCATTCATGGGCCTGTTCCAGCCCCACTTATTCAGGTCCCTCCTCTTCAAGGCACGTCAAGCAGCGGGACTCGACGCACCCTCTGTCAACGCGGGGGTGGGTATGACGGAAGCTAGCCCGAACCCACTCTTTTCCTTTCAAATGCCTGAGATGGACACGGTTCCCATGCCTCAGCTCTTTGTGGAGGTGGTCAAGTCCCAACTTCGTGTTCCAACATTGGGGCCCAATCCCTCCAGCCGGAAAAGAAACTATACAACATAGCCCCAGAATTGGCTGATACCTTACACCTGCCGACGGTTGATCCACCTGTTGCAGCTTTACACTCACCATCGACAGCTCCTGGTGATCTGGTGGAGACCTTGTGTCTGGAGGACAGGCGATCGGAGCAGTCGCTCCAAAAGGCCCACATTGTGGCTGCATGGGCCATCAGGGCGTCCACGATGGCGTCCTTCTTTAATAGGGTGTCCTTAATATGGTTCCAACAGATTCAGGAATGGTCTTCTCTCATGGACACCAGACTGCAACAGGATCTTAACAAGGTCATCATGGCGTTGCAGCTGTCAGCTGACACTACCCTCAACACGGCCAGGTTTGCCGCAAAATCCATGGCTTCTACCGTGGCATCCAGGCACCTACTCTGGCTGAGGAATTGGCAGGCGGACGCCTGCCATAAGTGGCGCTTGTCCTCAATCCCTTTCTCCAGAGACAAACACTTTGGGGAGGCGCTGGATCCCTGGCTGACTGTTCTGTCCCACGAAGCACACAACCACACAAGCAGATTATACACACATTTAATGAAACAAAGGCTACTAATAAAACATCTTAGTAGTAAACAAGATGCACACACCAATTTACAAACCAACTGTTATCAGCAAGCAACCAGCTATCAATTAAGCTTCATTAATAGTTGGTATCAGTTCAAAGAGTTTGAAGACAATGACGAGCAATTGAGTCTGTTTCTCTTACGGAGTTTCCAAGAGTTGGCAAAGTTCCTAGAAATTAGTCCTTGATAATCCAAGCCAATGCAGAGAATGCCAAAACAAGAGTCATGGAGCAAGCTATGATCAGACAGGTCTCTTTTTCAAACGTTGTTCTCTGCAGCTTGTTAGCTGCAACTGATGACCTTAAATAGACTAGGGGAGTGGCCAATTAGCCCCAAGTCTTACTCCTGAGTAGACCTCCTCCAGAGTAAATCTTCCTGCCTCTTGGCAGTCCTGTATTCAGGAAAGGAGTAGCCCCTCCTTTCTCAGCACTGCCAAGAGGTACTGAAGGTTCCAAAGGCCAAGGCTGCACAAGCTCCCGGCGGGCCACAACACTGACAGAGTCCAGAGACAAACGTAAAATCCTGCCATCTTTTTCCAGACACGTGGAAGCACGAGCGGCCCCATACTTCCAGCGGCCTTCTTACTGACCTCAGAACTCAGGTGCGGGGTTCTAGCGCCCTCAGAACTATTATTTCCAAAGACAGAGGCAGCGGCAGAATAGGCCAGATAGGGGCAGGCAATATAGATCCCAACGGCCCTTTCGAGGGGGAGGAAGACGTTCTTTCAAGTGCCAGAAGTGAATGCACTTCCAAGCTCCACATCGGAGGCCAGCTGGCCTATTTTTCAGACCGATGGGATGAGATCATATCAGATGCTTGTGTCAGAGAGACCATCCGATCAGGTCTCTCTCAAGAGTTCTTCTCCACTCCCCTGAGGTTTTTTCTTCAATCCCCTGTTTCCAGGGACCCTTCTAAGAGGATCCTCATGCAGACAGGTATTCAGCACTTGCTGGATATCCATGCCATCGAGGCCATCCCTGAGGATCAACGCGGACAGGGATTCTATTCAATTTTATTTGTGGTCCCCAAATCCTCGGGGGGATGGAGAGCTATTCTGGATCTTAAAAGATTTAACCATTTCATTTGCTATAAGCGATTTAAGATGCATTCACTTAATGCCATTCTGGAGGGCGTGAGAGAGGGCAACTTCCTTGCTTCTATTGATTTGACAGAGGCATATCTGCATGTGCCATACTTGTTTCCCACAGACAATTTCTCAGGTTCCAATTTGCTGGCTTCCATTACCAGTATAGAGTCATGCCCTTTGGACTGTCTTCAGCCCCTAGGGTGTTTATTAAACTTCTGGCCACTATAGCAGCTCACTTGAAGGTCATACCCGTGCATGTCCAGTGCTACCTGGATGATATCTTGATCCAGGCGGCTTCTGCCCAACAGGCACAATCGGATATGGAGACCACCATCCAGGTCCTGCAACACCACGGTTTCTCCGTAAATTTGGAGAAAAGTCACCTGACACCCTCCTCTCAATTGCTCCATTTGGGAGCCTTGATAGATTCCGAAGGGAGCTTAGTGTACCTTTCCCTGGAGAGCCAAGCAAACATTAAGGAATTGGCTCGTAAAGTCCGGAGGGAAAGAATTGCCCCCTTACAACTGCTTTCCCAGTTGCTGGGGAAAATGGTCTCCTCCTTTTCTATCATCCTTTGGGCTCGCCTGCATTCCAGAAACCTCCAATGGGTTCTTTTGCCTTTTCAGAGGTCAGGCAGGAGTTCCTCACCAGCACAAGTCAGCGTTCCGACGGATGTCATCCAGTCCCTCCACTGTTGGATCTCTCAGGCCATCAGCAAGGGCAGCCTCTTCAGGGAACCAGACAGTCTGGTACTCACCTCAGATGCAAGTCTGTCCAGCTGGGGAGCCCATTTGTCATCCCAGATGTTCCAGGGACATTGGAACGATCAGGACTAGCCAAAAGCATCAATTGGCTAGAACTCAGGGCCGTTCACCTGGCCCTCCGTCATTTCCAACGGACAGTATCGGGTCAGCATTTGCTGGTCAGGACAGACAATGTGGCCGCCAAGGCACATATCAACTGCCAGGGCGGCACACGGTCCAGGTCTCTCATGAAAGAGGCCAGTCATCTGGGCACCTGGGCAAAACAGCATTTGCTCTCTGTCAGAGTGAGAATTAATCTCACAGAGGTGATGTTTGCTCTTTCTCCCGGAATTCAGACATTAGAAATAAAGCCGGAGTTTAAAAGTCTAATTAAAATATTTATTTCGATACAAAAACAATAAAATCTCATTGTTTACATCTCTGCTATAAAATGCGACTTCCTCAATCGGAAGCCAAAGCAAGAAAGGAAGAAGGAGATTCAGGAATGCACACATGCGTACAAGAATATTATATCACGTGGTAGGAATGTACCATTATAATAGATAGGTATGCAGCTCCCTGCATATACATACAACTGACAATAATCACACCGTGACACTCTCCATTCGGGCAGAGCATATTTCAGGGCTGACAAACATGCAGGTGGACTGGCTCAGCCGGGCCTCTGTGGATCATGCCAAGTGGAGCCTGCACCCAGACTTATTCTGAGAGATGACAACCATCTTTGGTCTCCCAGACGTATTCGCCACCCCGCACAATGCCCAGCTCCAATGATACTTTACCAGATTTGCGACTCCGGGGCGGAAGCTACAAACGCTCTCTTTTCCCCTTGGCCCAAGGGCCTCATGTATGCCTTTCCGCTGCTCCCACTTCTCCCTCAGTTGTACAGAAGATCCTATCAGAGAAAGCAGAGGTCATTCTGATAGCCCCATATTGGCCACACAGACCTTGGTTTGCAGACCTGTTGAATCTCTCCATGGCTCCGCCCTGGAGGTTCCCTCAGGACCGGATCTCCCTCAGTCAGGGGGCTCTGAACCACCCGAATCCCCAGTGGTTCAAACTGACTGCCTGGTGCTTGAGCGGGTCGCTCTGAGGGAGGACAATATCACCTCCAGGGCCATCGCGACCATCCAGGCCTCCAGAAGACAGTCCACAACAAGCATTTATGACGCCACTTGGCGATATTCTGTGGGTGGTGTGACAGGGTGAACATCATGCCTGCAACAGCAACCTGAGGTCAGGTCATTAATTTTCTCCAGGACGGACTGGACAGAGCCTGAAGCCCAACACTCTCCGGAGACAAGTTGGCAGCCTTGTCTTCTGTCCTGTCCTGCGGTCGAGAAGATTTGTTAGTGCATCACCCTACAATTTGCCGCTTCCTGCAGGGGCCCTCTAACATTAGTCCCCCTGTCATTCATCGGGACCTACCAAAAGTACATACATGGGACCTACCAAAAGTACTGAATTCGCTCACCGGAGCTCCTTATGAGCCTCTCCGCATGGCCACCTTGAGGCATCTCTCTTGCAAGGTGGCTTTCCTCATGGCCATTACATCGGCCAGGCGGATATCCGAACTCTGTCCCTGTCAGTCAGGGCTGATCTCTGTATTTTCCACAAGGATAAGGTTGTCCTGAGGCTGGACCCCATGTTCATCCTGAAAATTAACATGCAGTATCATAGGGCCCAGGAGGTAATCCTCCCTAGTTTCTGTGCTACGCTGGTTCATCCAACCGAGAAAAGGTGGCACACTTTAGATGTGCGCAGGGCACTTAAAATTTACATTAAACGAACGGCCACGTTCTGAGGGTCGGAATATCTCTTCCTATCTTTCCAGCTTTCTTCATTAGGGCGCAAAGCATCGACATCTACTATCGGTCATTGGATCCACTCGACTATTGCAAAGACCTACGAGCTGCAGTCCAGATCGGTCCCAGACCGCATTATGGTGCACTCAATGAGGAGCGCGGCAACATTGGCGGCATGGGCGATGCACCCCCTTGAGGAGGTTTGCCAGGCGGCCACCGGTCATCACCTTCTCCGTTCATTAGACACTATAGAGTGAACGTTAATGCATCAGCGGAAGCATCCGTTGGAGGTAGGGTGCTCCAGCCAGTCATCAGGGACTGATGAACGGTCAGACAGTCAGGGCCCTCCCGGATGGACAGCCAACTTTGGTATGTCCCATTTCTGGATGCTATATCCACCACAATGGAGAAGGGACGTTGGTCTTACCTGATACGTTCCTTCTCAGAGAGGTGGATATAGCATCCAACCCCGCCCTGTGGCATAATTGTATGTGGACTGTCTGCCCTTGGACTACAGGAGGACTATGGATTGAGTACTAGAGACTAAGGATCTTTCAACATGGCACGTGTGAGTCTGTTGCTTCACTTCTTCGTCAAAAGCTGCCAAGGGGTAGCAACAGAGGCATGACCTAAACGGCTTTTGACAGACTCAGTCCAATCAGCAAGCAGATTGAGTTGAGCCCATTTCTGGATGCTATATCCACCTCTCTGAGAAGGAATGAATCAGGTAAGACCAACATCCCTTCAAAATGTCTGTGTATCTGTGTGTAGATATCAGACTGTTTTACCAGTTCTTGATTCACCAAGTTGCTATTACATTTCTAAAAATTTGATTCAATCATGCATTAAGACTCACTATGTAGTGTGGCCATACATCAGAATCTACACCGTTGTTTGTCAATAATAGCATTTTGTATGCTTGTGGTAGGACATTGTTTCAGTTTTGCTACTGTGATTTATCTAAAATTGGAAATGTCAGCATGCACCTTTGTTTATCATTTCCCTTGTAAAAAAAGTCTTACTTTTTTGACATCACCTATGAAAACCATTTTGCTCTTACAAAAATATTGTGATAGGATTTGTCTTCTTTTTACAAAAGGAGATCATATCAAAATATATTTGGTCATAAATATTACTATTTCCCTTTTTCTTTGAAGCTCTTTGGACAAGTCTTCTGATGGGTATTCTGTACATCAAATCCATTCAAATCCTTATTGATTCTTATTGCAAGTTCCTTCAGAACTTTAAGCAGTTTCTTTTGTAAATCAAGCAAAAATATTACAATTATTGCAACTGTTGTTTGGAATTGTCATTTTTATTTCTACTTATACATGATGGCAAATTCTTATCTCAAATTCCTGTTCATGTTGTTCTCAAGTGAATTTGTTGCATATCTTACTCTATAACATCTTCTGGAAATAGATTGTTCTCCAAAAAATACAACATGGCTGATATAATGAATTCATAATTCATTCAATTCCTGGTGGAATTGAATTCCTAACCCTAACCCTCAATTCCTAACCCTAACCCTAACCCTCAAAGATATCTCTAAATGCCATAATTAATTATTTGTCCTACTATACTTCCAATATCAAACATTTTCCTTTCCCACAAACATGCATTTATTTTTTTAAAAAATCAAATCTTAATATTCCAAAGCCCAATATTTCATTATTTTCTAAACTCTTAGTACAGGTAAAATTTTATGTAACCAAAATGTTGTTTTGCTTTTTGCTGTGTATTTTAAATAAAAAATAAATAAATCTTCATTTTTTTACATTAAGGAGAGAATGCACTCACTGGGTATTTCCAGCCTTGCCTAGCTTCTTTGAAGCAGTTAATAAGCAATTTCCAAGATAGTTAATAAGGAAGTACACAAGCTTCATGTCCTTTAAAAAAGATCCATTTATGGCCAGAGCAATTATGGTGAATTTCCTTGTCTCCTGATTCTCCACTTCAAGAAAGCACTGTCTTGAAATCTCATGAAAAGCAACTGTAAGAAGAAAGAGTTTGGGCAATTTTGTTTCTGTCTCTGTTATCTAGAGAAGGTTGTAAGAGCCAATTTACTAATCTTCTCCTTATATATGTCCATAAATGCTGGCTCTGCTTTTTCGCAGAACTATCTCAGTCTGCTTGGAAAATACTCAGATGTTACCATTCTTTTTGCACTGTTAGCCTTAATATTTAACTTGTGCTGTACTGAAGACCCTGCATAGGATCTGCAAGCCCTAGTACTAAAAGTCAAATTGCACACTGAAAAAAACATAAATATAAAAAAGACCAAACTAATGACAAAAGTTAGAATAACTAGCCTTAGAATTGACAATGAAGATATCAAAGTATTGGATGGCTCCTGCCTTTTAGGATCAACCATTAACAATAAAGAAACAAACCATCAAGAAATGTATCACAGATGAGCACTCAGTAGACCAGCGTGAAGGGCTTGGGAAAGATATTCAAATACAACGATATGCCTAATGCCTATACTTACAAAGATCAGAATTGGGCAAGCCATGATATTCCCTGTGACATGCTATGAAAGTGAAAGTTGGACTTTAAAGAAGTAGGATAGGCAGTGTTGAGTTCTGATACTGAAGAGTCAGGAGGCAGGTTGAGTGACAACAGCTCTTTTATTAAGCAAAGTGAGAACTCCAGCAAAAGCCCAGCCGGTGGCACCTGTTTAAATAGGGAGCTCCAGCTGGAAGAACCAGTGATCAGCAATCCTCTGCTCAATAGAGCGGACCTGGTTGTAAACTATCAAGCTAACATGCAAATCTCAGGACACAACAGGCAGAGTACTGATGCTTATAAAGTTTGGTAAGACTCCTGAGAATGTCATGAACAGCTGATGGCTCACTCAACAATTTAGCTCAGCCCTCTTCTCACAGGCAGTCTTACATGATCAAAACCTTGGGGGCATTATGTGAAGATCAAGTTCTCTGGAAAATGCTCTAATGTTGGGAAAGTTAGAAGGAAAGAGAAGAACAGGATGACCAGCAGCAAGGTGAATTGTCTCAGTTACAAAGGCAATGAACTGGTTAGGGGGATATCATCTTGAAAGTCTCTAGGTGTGAAACAACTTGATCGAGCATGGGAGACAGACTTCCTCCCTCCATCGACGATTTTCATTGATAATATCAAAAAAGCATGGAGTCACCCTGCTGTGGCCCCAGGACCGTCAACGATAGAACGCAAGCTCTACGGATTTCGTCCCGAGATAGAGAACCTATTACAGTTTCCTCCTGTGGATCAACCGGTGGCAAGTTTGGTGTCCACATCGGTCTTCCTGTCTGAGGTTGCAGAAGGCCTGAAACCTGAGGACCGGAAGGCAGAGATCCTGATCCAGAAGTCGCATCAGATGGCCGCATGGTCTTTGCGGACATCCACAGCAGCCTCCCTATTCAACCGCACTTCCATTATGTGGTTGAGGGAAATGCAGTCCAGACTACGCCCGGAGGACGCGAGACTTCGCCAGGACCTCAACAAATTGTTGGCGGCAGCTGAGTACTCGGCGGATGCCACCCTTAACTCGGCAAAATTCGTATCTCGCACCATGGCAGCAGCTGTATCTTCCCAGCATCTGCTCTGGCTTCGTAACTGGCAAGCGGATATGCGCTCAAAGTGGTGCCTGGCGACCTCTCCATTCGGAGGAGATCGCCTCTTTGGGGACACCCTAGACTCCATTTTAGTAGAGGACCAGGATAAATGCAAGGTACTGCCTAGGACTCAATGGAAGACGGACAGAATGTTCATACCATATCCACGAAAACAGTCCTTTCGGTCTGAGTCCCCCTTTGGGACATACACAAACCAATGGTCATATTCCCAAGGGTTCGACAGACAGGATAGATCATCCTTTCGAGCTGGGGCAGACAGTACACCCAGCCAAGATGCGCCTTCAGGGGGTCAGGCTCCAGAGGCTCCCGCAGATCAAAGTGACTTGACGGGGGGGGGGGTTTCCCATTGGAGGCAGACTGCAACACTTCGTCGCCCAGTGGGAACACTCATTGACAGATTCATGGGCCTTGGCTACAGTCAGACACAGCCTTCTCATAGACTTTTTAACATTACCACCAAACCGGTTTCTGCAGTGTCCCATCCAATCCGACCCACCAAGCGGACACTATTAGACCAGGAGATCAACCATCTCCTGGAGATATCAGCCATCGAGAGGGTGCCC
Source organism: Diadophis punctatus similis (assembly GCA_023053685.1). Taxonomy (NCBI): domain Eukaryota; kingdom Metazoa; phylum Chordata; class Lepidosauria; order Squamata; family Dipsadidae; genus Diadophis; species Diadophis punctatus. The sequence continues at coordinate 22,828,916 of JALIGW010000008.1, forward strand.
CCCCCCGGTCAAAAAAGACTAGGATTCTACTCGGTCATCTTCCTAGTACCAAAAAGCTCAGGGGGATGGAGAGTTCCTGAACTTGAAGCAGCTGAACGTTTATGTAGCATACAAGCGCTTCAAGATGCAGTCCCTGAAATCTATCCTGGGATGCATCAGACATCAGGACTGGCTAACCTCCATCAACTTGAAGGAGGCTTATCTTCATGTACCCATACACCCCTCTCACAGATGATACCTCCGTTTCTGCGTAGCGGGGACTCATTTCCAATACCTGGCGCTACCCTTTGGCCTCTCCTCGGCGCCCAGAACATTTACCAAACTGCTGGATGTCGTGGCTACCTTGTTAGTGCTACCTTGACAATATCATAATCCAGTCAAGGTCTCCAAAACGAGCGCAGGTCGACCTCCAGATCACCATCCAAGCGTTACAAGCGCACGAGTTTTCAGTCAACTTTCCAAAAAGCTATTTGGTTCCTACCACATCGCTTCTTCATCTGGGCACCATCATCAACATGGAGTCCGGCGAAGTCTTTCTTTCACCAGACCGTTGAAACAGCATAGCAGCATTGGTGCAACAAGTCCAACAGATGCAACAGGTACTGTTATCTCTCCTTTCCCATTTTCTGGGGAAATTCGTCTCCTGCATAGGCATTGTTCCTTGGGCAAGGCTACACTCCAGAAGCCTTCAATGGTGCCTCCTCCCTTACCAGCAGCCGGGGACCAGTCATTCCAATGTCTTGATTCCACTCCCTATGAAGGTCAGGCAATCCCTAACATGGTGGTTATCCCTGGCCTTGCAGCGGGGTTGCCTATTCAGGGAGCCGGATCGGGTAACCGTCACAATGGATGCCAGCCTATGGGGATGGGGAGCACATGTATCTTCCCAGATGGCCCAGGGCCGCTGGTCACAGGCAGAGACCTCCAATCCCAACATCAACTTACTGGAACTACGCACGGTGCACCTCGCCTTACGACACTTCCAGCATGTGGTATCAGGCTGCCACGTGCTCCTCCTAACAGACAATGTAGCAACTCGTTCCCACATAAACCACCAAGGGGGTACGAGGTCCAAATGCCTCATGGCGGAGGCGGAATTGTTAGGCCATTGGGCAGAACAACACCTCGAGTCTATTCGGGCAGAGCACATATCGGTGACATCAAATGTGCAGGCAGACTGGCTGAGCCGATCCACGGTGGACCCAGCAGAGTGGCGCCTATACCCCAGCCTCTTCAGGGAGTTGTCACAGAGATTCAGAGAACCGATACTGGATCTGTTTGCGACACATCTCAACACACATCTCCCATGTTTCTTCTCCCGCTTCCCATCACCCGGGGCAGAGAGAGTCAATGACTTACGCAGTCCATAGCCCAAAGGTCTACTATATGCCTTTCCCCCCACACTGTTAATTTCGAAGGTGGTGCGGAAGATAATACTAGAAGAAGCAGAAATACTGTTAGTAGCTCCGCACTGGCCCCGTCGACCCTGGTTCGCAGACTTAGTGGAGCTCTTGGTATCCCGACCATGGAGGATACCAGACGAGCAAGTCTCACTCAGCCAAGGGAATCTACTCCACCCAGAACCACAATGGTGGCACCTCACTGTCTGGCACTTGAAGGGGTCATCTTGAAACAAGATGATCTTCCAGACAATGTCATTGCCACTATTCAAACATCCAGACGGGACTCCACTAACCGCATTTACAATGCTACTTGGGTGGCTTACTGTGGGTTCTGTGCACGAAACCAGTTCAACCCCCTGACGACCTCGCTTCACCAGATACTAGCATTTCTCCAAGCAGGATTCGAGAAAGGTTTGGCTCCCAACACGTTGTGATTATACGTTGCGGCACTTTTGACTGTACTTCACTTGGACAGTCTTAGATCGCTCTACCACCACCCTAGCATTCGAGGGTATCTAAAAGGTGCAGCAAACATTAGGCCACAGGTGATCCATTGATACCCCACCTGGGACCTACCCTTGGTTCTACAAATGCTAACCACTCAGCCCTTTGAGCCACTACTGCTGATTTCACTTCACCTCTTGTCGCTCAAGACGGCCTTTTTGGTGGCCATTACATCGGCAAGGAGAGTGTCAGAACTGATGGCACTCTCAGTTCAACAAGATCTATGCCATTTTCATCAGGACAGGGTGGTTCTATGACTCAACCCTGGCTTCTTAACAAAAGTGAACACATGGTTCCACAGGGCACAGGAGGTCATCTTACCTGACTTCTGTGTCCAATCAACACTGGACTTTCATAGAGCCCTTAAAAATTACATTCAATGGACAGCACCTTTCAGACAGACTGAGGCTCTCTTTGTTTCCTTCCTCCCAGCTACCAGAGGACGGAAGATCTCATCACAAACACTGAGTCGTTGGATTAAAGCCTGCATCACCGAGGACAGACCTGTTCCCGAGGGAATTACCACACACTCCACTTGTAGTGTGGCAACCTCGGCAGCGTGGCACACGCAGGTGTCAGTTGAGGACATTTGCAAAGTGGCCATGTGGTCTTCCCAGTCCACGTTTGTGAAACATTATCGTTTGGACTCTTTCGCATCGGCAGAGGCGGACTTTGGCAGAAGGGTTCTTCAGAGGGTTGGTGACACACCTCCTCCCCTGTTCCAGCCTTCTCCCACCCTGGATATTTGAGCTTGGGTATATCCCATGTTCGACTCTCCTAAGCAGCGCATTGGAGAAGTACCATTGACTTACCTGAACGGTCTTCTCTGTGCTCTGCGTGGAGAGTCCAAACCCACCCTGGCTAATAAGGCCCAGGGTCACAGTTTAGATTTAGATTTATTATTAGAGTTGGAAGGGACCTTGTAGGTCATCTAGTCCAACCCCCTGCTCAAGCAGGAGTTCCTACATCATTTGAGACAGATGGCAGTCCAGTCTCCCCTTGAAGGTCGCAAGTGTTGGGGCTCTCACAACCTCCGCTGGCAAGCTGTTCCACTGGTTGGTCGCTTTCACCGTCAGAAAGTTTCTCCTCACTTCCAGGTTGAATCTCTCCTTGGTCAACTTCCATCCGTTATTCCTTGTTTGGCTTTCTGGTGCCATAGAGAACAGCCTGACCCCCCTCCTCTCTGTGGCATCCCCTCAAGTATTGGAACACTGCTATCATGTCACCCCTGGTCCTTTTCTTCGCCAGACTGGCCAAGCTCAATTCCTGCAACTGCTCTTTGTATGTTTTATTTTCCAGACCCTTTATCATCCTGGTTGCTCTCTTCTGCACTTTCTCTAGAGTTTCAATGTCTTTTTTGTAGTGTGGTGACCAAAATTGGATGCAGTATTCTAGGTATGGTCTGACCAAGGCTTTATAGAGTGGTACTAGTACCTTTCTGGTCCTTGATTGTATCCCTCTATTTATGCAGCTCAGGACTGCGTTGGCCTTTTTGGCTGCTGCTGCACACTGCTGGCTCATATTTAGTTGGCTGTCTACCAAGACTCCAAGATCCCTCTCGCAATCGCTGCTATTGAGTGTGGTTTCGCCCAGTTTGTATGTGCATTTTTTATTCTTCTTACCTAGGTGTAGAATTTTACTTTTCTCCGTGTTAAATTTCATTTTATTGGTTTGGGACCAGTGTTCGAGTCTGTCAAGGTCCCTCTGGATTTTGAGTCTGTCCTCTGGGGTGTTTGCTACTCCTGCCAGCTTGGTATCATCTGTAAATTTGGTTAGTTCTCCTGCTATTCCCTCATCTAGGTCATTTATGAAGATATTAAAGAGTACTGGGCCTAGGACGGAACCTTGTGGTACGCCACTGCTTACTTCTCTCCATGTGGACTTAGAGCCATTGAGGACTACTCGCTGGGTACGGTTGGTCAGCCAGTTGTTAATCCATCTGGTTGTGTAGTTGTCTATCCCACTTTTTTCTAGCTTATGAAGAAGTAGGTTATGATCTACTTTGTCAAATGTGTTGCTAAAGTCCAGGTATATTATGTCTACTGCATTTCGCTGGTCTACTAATTTGGTCACAGTGTTGAAGAATGAAATGAGGTTGGTTTGGCATGACTTGTTCTTAACAAATCCATGTTGGCTGTTGGTTATTACTTGGTTTGTTTCTAGATGATGGGAGATCTGGTTTTTAATTATTTTTTCCAGTATTTTCCCAGGTATTGATGTTAGGCTGATTGGTCTGTAGTTTCCTGTTTTTTTTACCTTTTTTGTAGATGGGGACCATGTCAGCTCTTTTCCAGTCCTCAAGGAGTTCCCCTGCGTTCCAGGATTTGTGGAAAATGTGGTGCAGTGGTTCTGAAATGACTTCTGCTAGTTCTTTTAGGACTCTGGGGTGTAATCCGTCTGGTCCTGGTGCTTTGTATTCGTTAAGTTCAGATAGGTGATCTCTTACTGTATTTTTGCTTAGGTTGAGTCTTGCTTCGAATCTGTTTTTTATATTTGTGTTGCTGGGTAGTTGAGCTGCAGTTTCCTTTTGTGTGAAGACTGATGCAAAGAACGTGTTCAGTAGCTCTGCTTTTTCTGTGTTGTCTGTTACTTCTTTGTCGTCTTCTCTCTTTAGTGGACCAACTGTTTCTTTGATTTTTTTCTTGTTATGTGTTGGAAGAAGCTTTTTTTGTTATCTTTGACTTTTGTTGCGAGTCTTTGTTCGTTGTGGGCTTTTGCTGTCCTGATTTTTCTTTACAGATTCTGGCTGTACTGTTGGTACTCTGCCTTTTTTATGTGCCCCTATTTCCATTTTTTGTATTTATCTTTTTTTTCATTCAGTTTATCGGTGAGGTCTTTGTTTAGCCATGCTGGTTTCCTTTTGGATTTCTTGTTTTTCTTCCTCATTGGTATTGTGGTGTTCTGGGCTTTTGTGATCTTGTTTTTTAGGATCTCCCAGGCTTCTTGAGTTGTTTTACCCTTTAGTACTTTCATCCAAGGGATCTTCCCCAAGTTTTCTCTGAGTTTATTGAAGTCAGCTTTTTTAAAGTCTGGGATATAGGTGTCGTTATGTTCAGTTATTTGTGTTTGCTTTATGGTGAATTTTAGTATTACAAGGTCACTCTCACCCAGTGTTCCCACAGCTTCAACTCCTTCTATTGTTTCTTCTCTGTTTGTAAGTATTAAATCCAGTATGGCTGCCCCTCTAGTTCCCTCCTCCAGTTTTTGGACAATGAAGTTGTCAGCTAGGCTGGTTAGGAATCTGTTAGATTTCTCACTTGGTGCTGAGTTGGTTTTCCAGTTGATATCCGGGTAGTTGAAGTCTCCCATTATTACAATGTTGTTTTTCTTGCATATGTTCTTTAGCTGGTTGGTAAAAAGGGTGTCCATTGTTTCTGTTTGGTTTGGTGGTCTGTAGTAAACTATTGTTGTGTCGTTCTTTTTTTTTATGTTGACCCATATGCATTCTAATGGGTTTTCTTCCTTGGTTACTTGTAGCTCTGTAGCTACATAGTGGTCCTTTATATACAGTGCAACACCACCTCCTTTTTTGTGTGATCTGGTTTTTTTGAAGAGTTTGTATCCTTTTATCTGTGTGTTCCAATCGTGTGATTCATCCCACCAAGTTTCTGGTATTCCGACTATGTCGTGTGTACCTTCGTGCATTAATATTTGAAGTTCACACTGTTTATTCCCTAGGCTTTGTGCATTTGTGTAGAGGCATTTGAGTTCTTTGTGCCTGGTTGTGGGTGTTCTTTCTTTGTCTCTTATTTGTCATTTGAGTTTGTTTTCTTTCCCATCCCTTTTTGGTTCGTTGTTTGTTTTGTTTGCTTGGGGTCCATGCTTGGAGTTGGGCCCCGGGGATCCTGTAGATTGGTCACACTCCCCTCGCGATTTTAATTTAAAGCCCTCCTGACAAGTTGGGCCAGTCTTTTTCCGAGGACATTCTTCCCAGTCTTTGTGAGATTTAACCCGTCCCTTGGTACTAGTCCATCTTGGAGGTAGTACAGTCCATGGTCTAGGAATCCAAAGTTTTTTTGGCGACACCAACCCTTTAGCCAGTGGTTTACTTGTAGGATTCTTTGTTCCCTTGCTGGGTGTTGTCCTCTTGTTGGTAGTATGGATGAGAAGACTACTTGCGCACCTAGGTTTTTGACGTTCTTGCCTAGTTGCTCATAGTCGTTCTGTATTGTTTTCAAGTTCTTTTTTGTGTCATTTGTTCCTACATGGAGTAATTGTAGGGGGTAATAGTCTGTGGGTTTTATTATTTTGGTTACTTTATCTGCTACGTCTATGATTTTGGCTCCTGGAAGGCAGCATACCTCTCTGGATTGGTTATCTGGTCTACAGATGGCAGGTTCGGTTCCTCTGAGGATTGAATCTCCTATTACCAGTACTCGCCTTTTCTTTTTGCCTGGGGTTGTTTGGGGAGTTTCTTTCTTTGTTGTAGTGGTGTTTGGTGGTGCTGCTTTGTTGAGGGTTCTTTCTGGTGTTTCTTTTCTGTGTGTCTGTGCATTATCTTCTATTGGAAGTCCCTGGTATTGGTTGCTTAGAGCCAGTGGGGTTGGTCTGCGTGGGTTGGTTTGGACAGTGGTTTTGTGTTTGGTTTGTCTTTTTTTCTGTGGGTGACATGTGTCCATCTGTTTTCTTCCTCCGGGGGGTTAGCTATAGTGGAAGTTGCTTGGTCATTTTTATGTTCTTTTTGTGCATGTTCTTTTTGTGAGGTTTGGGGTTTCTCATTTTGTTGATTGAGTTTCAGGGTGTTTAGGTTTTTCTCTAGATCTACTTTTTCTTCTAGTAATTTGATTAGTTTGCATTTGGTACATATGTAGTTTTGGAGTTCTGTGGGCATAAGAGTGTACATGGAGCATGCTCTGCAGGTCACAATAGAGTCTGTTCCTTGTGTGCTGGGGTTGTTTGGGTTGCTGCTGTTTTCGATGTCTTTCATTTGTGGGTGTTTGGTGGTGGTGTTTTTGGGGTTTTTGCCTGGCATGGTCACTAATTAGCTTGTGTTAATTAATTAGTAATTAATACATATAATACCTATAATATATAAAATTCAGCTGATATAGATATATAGATAGTTTAAGTAATATGTAATGTAAATATGTTAATTAAATCAGTAAGAATATCTCTTCAATTTAAATTTAAATTATTATTAATTTTTCAATGTAAATATACCCCCACTTCCTTCAATACTGCTTAGATGACACCCTTCCAAATCCTCTTTATATTTCACCGTTCTTTTCTTTCCTTTAAGCTCAGTTTTTCCACCTTTTTAAAGACAACGAGTCAATGGGGCTTCCCCCCCCCCTACACTCCACAGTCAGGCTATTGTTGCAGGGTCCATTTAAATTTTGTTCTCCTCCGTCCTTCTTTCCGGAAGTGTTGCTTTCCCCCCTTCCTCCAAGATGTCACCCATTCAAAACTGCTTAGTTACTGTAAGTTCTTTCTGTCCTTTATTTCCCTCCACCATCCAGTATCACCACTATTTCAAAGTAAAGGATTCTTTTATCGATCCACTTCCTATTTTCTCCTATCTCTCCTTTGCTCCGATCACACCGTTCTTTCTATGGGAATCCTCTGAGTCGCATTTACAATGCCTCTTTCTCCTCAATCGTCTTTTCCCTGCAGTCTTCCAGACTCTTTCTTTCCTCCCTCTTCTCTCTAACACCAACTCACTTTTGTCCGCAATCCACTTTTAATTCAGATCCCCTGTCACGCATACCTCTTTCTTCTCTCACCAAGGAAGATAAGTTGCTGAAGTTTTGAGCCTTGCCGAGCCTCGTTCCTCCAGCTTTTTCTGGCTCCACGTGGTTGAATGTTTTCTTCTCTCTTTTTTTTATGGGTTCGGCTGGTCCCAGCCTTTAGATGTTGATATATGTAATATTTGGAACTAATTTGTGTCTATTGTCTTATTTTGATAGCTTCTGCCTTATCTCTAACACTAGGTTTTGGGGTCTTTTTCCTACTCTCCGTCTTCAGCGATCATTCATTTGTGACCGTTTGAAGTACTGAAAAAAGTGACTTATGACCGGTTTTCATACTTCCGACTATTGCAGCATCCCCGTGGTCACGTGATCAAAATTTGGACGCTTGGCAACTGGTTCATATTTATGACGGTTGCAGTGTCCTGGGGTCACGTGATCCCCTTTTACGACTTTCTGATGAGCAAAATCAATGGGGAAGCCAGATTCACTTAACGACTACCTTACTAATTTAACAGCTGCCTCGATTCACTTAACCATGGCAAGAAAGGTTGCAAAATGGGGAAAAACTCATTTAACAGCTGTATCCTAATGAGATTGAAACTATTAAATTCCTCCTCTATGTCTTCATTAAAACTGGCCAAATGGACACCTAGAGGGCATATATCAAACAAATTAAACTCAGTCCCTACCAATCAGACTAGAGTATTTATCCATGTTGGACTCTCCACACAGCGCACAAAGAAGACCGTTCAGGTAAGTCAATGGTGCTTCTCTGGATCAGTCTAGGCTGCTGAAAACCTAGATAGTGCCAAAGATAGCTCTGGCACAGTGTCCCCTGCTGTTCTTCTACCTGTGAATTCTGAGATCCTAGTGTGCTGTAGATGAAAATTCTTACAGACAACTGTGACAAAGCCCCTTTCTATCTGCATGTAGATCCAGTGCAAACATAATTCTCTTCCTGATCTTGCCTGAGTCTTTCAGTCCTTGTAGATAGGATTCATCTCTTGAGCTCATCATTCTTTGCAGTATATCATTTTTTGTCATTTGAATATTACCCAATCCTTCAAATGCTTCCACTCTTTTCTCTTTATTGTCCTATAATGCTTGGAGCAATCCTCCATAATCTCTGCTTGTTAAATCTTATTTCCTTAAATTCTTCTTTTTTATTCAGGCTTTGGGTGCAAGCATCCAGTTTCCATTCCTTCTTATCATTTAAGCAACCCCACTATCACTGAAGCAATGACTCTATCTCTTCTTCCTGCCTTCCCCTTTCTATGAGAGTTAAGGCAAGAGCCAGAATTTCTCAATCCAGTGATGGCAGATTACATCAAGGTCACCAAGATTAGATTAACAGAGTTGGAAGGGACCTTGTAGATCATCTAGTCCAACCCCCCACCCAAGCAGGAGACCCTACCCCATTTCTGACAAATGGCAGCCCAATCTCTTCTTGAAAGTCTCCAGTAATGAAGCTCCCACAACTTCTGAAGGCAAGCTGTTCCATTGGTTGATTGTTCTTACTGTCAGAAAATTTCTCCTTATTTCCAGGTTAAATCTCTTCTTGTTCAGTTTCCATCCATTATTCCTTGTCTGGCCTACAGGTGCTTTGGAAAATAGCTTGACCCCTTCCTCTCTGTGGCAGCCCCTCAAATATTGGAACACTGCTATCGTGTCTCCCCTGGTCCTTCTCTTCACTAGACTAGCCATGCCCAGTTCCTGTAACCGTTCCTCATGTTTTAGTCTCCAGTCCCCTAATCATCCTGGTTGCTCTTCTCTGCATTTTTTCTAGAGTCTCAACATCTTTTTTATAGTGTGGTGACCAAACTGGATGCAATACTCTAGGTGTGGTCTTACTAAGGCTTTATAGAGTGGTATTAGTACCTCACTTGATCTTGATTGTATCCCTCTGTTAATGCAATTTAGGATTGCATTGGCTTTTTTGGCTGCTGCTGCACACTGTTGGCTCATATTAGACTGGTTGTCCACTAAGACTCCAAGATCCCTCTCACAGTTACTGCTATTAAGCCTAGTTTCACCCAGTCTATATGTGTACAAGCAAAGAGTCCATTCATTTATAAATAGTGTGAAGGAAAATCAATAGATTTAAACATCTGTAAGTATAACAGAGAGACTGTACTGTTGCAATGGTAATAGGGAATAAACCATTTCATTTGGCATTAATCTTGTTTCCAGTAAAAGAGCTTTTATTGTGCATGTGGCAATTCTGCCAAGTTCTAGACTAGGAGTTGAATTAAACTGTGGAAAATCAAGAAATTGTGGTTTAAGAAGGCGTGGCTAACGCCGCAGCGCCACGGAGTTTCCCCGCGCTCCGCAGCGGAAACCCTGAACCCACGCTGCCTGGGGACCTGGACCGAATGGGACCAGGTCGGATCCACCTTGAAGGGGTGGTGAAGAAGGAAGCGCTGGCTGGCAGACTGAGGGGGGGCAGCAAAAATGATCTGTCCCAAAAAGATGTACTTTCTGTGCAGAATGACTTCCAGAGCTTGGGGTTTGAACTTAGTAGTATAGGTTGTAGGCTTATCTTTTCAGAGGTTTTACCAGTATATAAGGAACAAAAATGGAAAGGCCAACATGTAGCAGAGTTTAATGTGTGGCTAAAGGAGTGGTGTAAAAGGGAAGGCTTTGGTTTTATTAGTCATGATGTCTGCAGCTGGTCCAATGAAAAACTGTACCTATCAATGACTACTTCAGCTTCAACCACAACAATACACGAGCACACAACAGATACAAAATTAAAGTGAACCGCTCCCAACTCGATTGCAGAAAATATGACTTCAGCAACAGAGTGGTTAATGCCTGGAACTCACTACCTGACTCTGTGGTTTCATCCCCAAATCCCCAAAACTTTACCCTTAGACTGTCTACCGTTGACCTCACCCCATTCCTAAGAGGTCAGTAAGGGGCATGCATAAGCGTCCTAACTTATGGGCGTGCCTAACGTCCCTGTCCAAATGTTCCCTTTTTTTGTACCCATTTTATGTATTCAAATAATGTTATACTTATGTATATTATCAAATACGTACTTGACAAAATAAATAAATAAAATAAATAAATTCTTTTAACGTTTACATGCAATTTGTCATATAATTTCTCATTTGTTCTATTTGCATACGATATTTAAAAATGATGTAATATATGTAACTTAATAAGTGATCTTGGTTTTATGTTATGGGGCATATTAAGTGGCACTTACAATACATAAAATTTGAAAAACAATTCTATGAATCAAATTCTTGTTTTCTTCTCACAGATTACGATCTTTGGTAAAACAACTGGAGAGAGGAGAGGCTTCTGTTGTTGATCTAAAAAAGAACCTAGAATATGCAGCTACTGTGTTGGAATCTGTATATATTGATGAAACTAGGTGAGATAATTATTTCAGTATATTTATGTTTTGTTTTTAACTCAATACTTCATAATATTTTTAGGCTATAGGGCATATTACATACATATGAAAATCATTTTTTTTCTAATAAAGTTTTAAAAAGACATGTCTATGTTCCTAGAAATACCACAAACAATCAGTAAATATGTTATCTTAAGAAATGAAAATGTTAGCATTATTCCAGTATTCTTTTACCAAGTTTCCATCAAACACTTTCTCTTATCTAACAGCTGCAGCTATTCTCATTTTTTGTGAGATGAAAATAATATTTAATAAGACATAGATTAAAACTTATCTACCTGGTCCCATCCAGAAAGCACAAGGCTGAAATGATTTTTTTTCTATATAGAGGGCACAAAGAATGCATTTAGATCAGAATTATTTAAACATTTGCCTGGCAACTTAGCCATCTTTAATTTTTATATTAAAAATTTCATTCAACTTATATTCTATTTTTAAAAATACCATTCAGCTTATACTCCATGATTAGAAATATCATTCAACTTACACTCAATTTTTCTATTTGCATGATAATTCAAGAAACAGTAATAATAATTTATTGTTCTATCTAGCATGATGTGTAAATGATTACCATTTACACATCCTGGACATTTTAAATTATGATCACCATTATAGTTTGTTAACTGTAAGGAGTCCATGCACATTATGGCAGCATAAAAATGCAAGCAAATTAACATAATAAACAAATGAAATTCAATTCAAATGAAATTAACTTGAAAATCATTATCACTAAACCATTAACAGCTCAAAACTTGATAAAGGAGATTTGTTTTTGTGATTTGTCCAATACTGAGAAGGGTAGGCCAAAGGCACTCCATAAAGAAGACATTCCAATTCAGTGTTAAAGTTTGCTATAGAAGTCTTGAAAGGTTTGGAAGAACTGTAGAAGAATTTGAAATGAAATAGTTTTAATTTTTAACTACTGAAAAGTTACTACTAACAAGCATGGGGTTTTATGTTTTCTTTTGTCTCTTTTCAAATTGTGGAAATTTCTCTACCATAGAATAACTTATCTTGAGCTTTTGAAATGGCAAAAGAATGGAAAAGACATCAGACAAGCATCTTGTCTGAACCGCTAGCATTTGAAAATATGTTAAGTATAAATGCACAGTTGAGTCCTGGATATATTACAGTTTTAATCATGAATAACCCTAAAAAGATAATGTGCATTACATGATTATTGTGTCTTCTAAAAATAAGCTATCAGTAATAGTTTTAATTAAATTTACCTCTTCTGCAGAATGAAATAGTATAAAACAAAGTTATAAATTCACTAACCAATAGATTTATATATGGGTTTTACATGTCTGACAATGGGAAGAATATTATTTAAAGATAATAATATAAATATAAATATAATTTTTCACTGTCCTTTCCAGGCGCCTCTTGGACACAGAAGATGAGCTTAGTGATATCCAGTCTGACTCTGTGCCTTCAGAGGTGCGGGACTGGCTGGCTTCTACTTTCACCCGACAGATGGGTATGATGCTAAGAAGAAGTGAAGAAAAGCCACGATTCAGAAGCATTGTTCATGCAGTTCAAGCTGGAATATTTGTTGAGAGGTAAAAGGCAGTGGACAGAGACTGTAGATTTTATCTTTAATCTTGAATAAAGGCTATTTGATATTTTTTTTAACATTCTGATGATAAATAGTGCCTTCAAGTCAGTGTTGACTGATGGCAATTTGTTTGCCATTGCCAAATCCTAGGGCCAAGAAAGAGAGACTGGCCCAAGGTCACCCAACTGGCTTCATGCCTAAAGTGGAACTAGAACTCATGGTCTCCCAGGTCCTAGTCTTATGCCTTGATGACTACACCAAACTGGTTGTCTATTGTTATAAGGAAATATCCTTTTAGGTTCAGTTCCAAGTGGGGAAAAAGACACTGGATTCATGAAGGTTGCTTGGAAGGAAGGTTTAATGGTGGACAGGACCATTAAACTTACATGGTTCCAGGTGTGGTGAAGAGAAAAAGAGGAAAGAGGAATGCTGAGTTCCTGGTTTTTATAGTCTAAGTTGGGTCCCACCTCTTAGATTTCCTTTTCCTGTATAGAAATGTATCCCATTGGCTCTCAGACCCCCCAGGGGTATGTTGGGGTGGCTCTTGGCTTTTGTCTAATCCAGCTTTGGCTGAATGAAAGGGCCTTGGGCAAATCCTATTGTGGTTTTATCATGCAAAAGACTTCCAGTCCAGGTGAGAGGAATATGTGAGCTTAGCAGGGGTGGGGGTTTCCAAGAGGAGTCTTTTGTTTGTTTAAAAGCATGTTTCCAGATGTGTTCCACAGAATATTTCCTACATTTTAATATCTCCTAGGATATCTCATTTCCTAGGAGAGGGGTGGGTGCTAACTTCCTACACTTTCTTAGAATCTACAAAGATAAATAACCATGAACAAAACCATCACCACATATCATTGCCACATACATATATACTGCAACTATTATAATAAATTGGTTTAAAACATAAGCTTATTTAAAGATTTAAGAAGATAATTTTATTCTCATTAATTTCAATTGTTGGTATAAACTTGAATCCAATGCATTGTTAGGCCTTGGAAAAGGCAAATGAATTATCTACTAATAATCTTTTTTATGGGTGAGAGCTAGAAAACAATTATAGCTGTTTTGATTCATGGTGCAAAGAAATTCAAAATTCACTTTGTTAGGACCAATAAAATGTCACAAAATAATATACAAATTTTCAAGTTATCTAGAATTCTTCTTCAGGCTAGACCTTACTTAAAAAGGGAGAAAAGAACAATAAATACCGAAATTGGTTAGATATTTCTGTTATAAGATCTACAGTTCAGTCAATTCCTAAATAGAAATTGTACACAGAATGCATAATTTATCTTAATTATTGTTAGTGGCATAGTATACCTTGCATTCTAGGGAAAAGAAACTTAAATAAGAAAAGCACTTGCTTAGTACCTACAATTATTTTTGCCAATCAACATGATGCTGGCTGCTAATACTTCTCTTTGTAGTCCATCAGCCCATTTAGATGAAGGAAGAATAGAAAATTCTTCCTTCATCTAAATGGATAGTCTCCAAGGGTAGTCTCTATTTGCACACGGGTAGTAAATTTTATACCCATTATATCACAGCACATGACACTTAATATGCAAAATGCATATTTTTAGAAAGCACTAGGTATGATTGGAAGCTACTTGTTAATACAAATAAATATTTGTCATAGAAACACAATAGGTATATTTGTGTGAAAAGTGTGCATATAGATGTGCATATAGATCAGGGTTAGGTTATGGGAAGAAGAGATTTATATATTAACAGCTTAATAGAGTTGGACGGGACCTTGTAGGTCATCTAGTCCAACCACCTGCCCAAGGAGGAGACCCTACACCATTTCTGATAGATGACAGTCCAGTCTCTTCTTAAAAGCTTCCAGTGATGAAGCTCCCACAACTTCTTTGTTTGTAACTTTATACGGGTGAAGAGTAATTACATTTATCTTTACTTGTGATGAAGATTGGAAGTTACTTTTTTTCTTTTTCATTAACTTACTTTCTTCTTTTTATTTTCTCCTTCTTTTTGAATTTTTTAATCTTTCTATTTGTTTTTCTGAGTATAGTTTGCATTTGTTTTTACTATTGTAGTTAAAATCTTTAATAAAATTTATGAAAAAAAGAGGGAATAAACAAATGTAAATTGTTTTACTTGGGTAAGTCATATCCACTGTAAAGAATTTAGGTATGCTCAAATTTTCATTTCTTACACTTCTTACACATTATTTTTTATCATGATAGAATGTACAGGCGTACATCCAATATGGTTGGACTTAGCTATCCCCCAGCTGTAATCGCAGCACTAAAGGTAATATTGATGAATAGTTTTTATTATAAAATATTAAAATATTATAGCCTTGATTTGTTTTCTGTGGTATATATTTTGTTTTCTCTAAATTTTATTTTCATATTAAATGAAATCTGCTTAAAGAAACAAATGTGCACAATATATTTAATCATCATAGGCATCCATTCCTAACTCTGATATTACCAAAATAAGAAATGTCATTGTTGCCCTGAGTACAAGCTGTCCCTATTGTACTTGTGTTGTATATAAGGGGCAGAGTTTACATCATTATGTAAGTTTTGTCACTTTTCCCCTCCCTTCTTGTACATATGCAGAGGTGGGATTCAGCAGGTTCTGACCAGTTCTGGAGAACCAGGAGCAGAAATTTTGAGTAGTTCGGAGAACCGGTAAATACCACCTCTGACTGGCCCTGCCCCCATCTATTCTCTGCCTCTCGAGTCCCAGCTGATCGGGAGGAAATGGGGATTTTGCAGTAACCTTCCCCTGGAGTGGGGTGGGAATGGAGATTTTGAGGTATCCTTCCCCTGGAGTGGGGTGGGAATGGAGATTTTACAGTATCCTTCCCCTGCCACGCCCACCAAGCCACGCCCACCAAGCCACACCATGCCCACCAAGCCACACCCCCAGAACTGATAGTAAAAAAATTTGAAACCCACCACTGTACATATGTATGTTAAGTTACCTTAACAAATTATGATGAAACTGTCTAGTACTAACCATTTTATGTAGTGAAGAAACACTGTATATCACTTTGCAATCAACCTAATCTCCTGTGTAAGTGGATATTTTTTCACATGCAATTACAACATTTTAGTACTTCTTTCTCCTCAAAATGAACTGAAATTGTGTATGCACTTGAGATATTTACATGGAAGTATAAAATATTATTTGAGTCAGCAAAGGGAGTGGAAGAATTCTCATTCAACTACTATTCCAGAACACAACTATTTTTTAAATGAATGTTTTTATTGTACATTTTCCTTTATTCTACATCACAATTTCAATTTTGCAACAGCAGTATACTGGTTGTATCAAGTCCTTTTTAAATATGCATGGTGTTGTACACCCTAATCATAACCATTATTCTCTTAATCATATATAGTCTCTTTTTAAGTACATAATATTGTACGTCATAGTTTTATCCATTGTTTCCATAGTTATGCCATAACACTCTATACATTTATCACTCTATACATTTTAATCTATAATCGCGTACAGTCCGATAATAATATTGCTTACAGTATATATTCTAATGCGTATCTTTGTACTGGTATTTATTTCTAATTTGTTAATCTTCTTTCGTGTTAAGTTTCTAATCTCTGCACCTATTATCTAGCCATTTATACAATAAGTCCCATATTGAGTAATACTGTTTCTCCTTTATCTTTAAGTTCCATCGTTAACCTCTCCATTTTGGCACATTCTAATATTTTCTTTATTACCATTTCGTCTGTAGATGTACCGTATTTTTCGGAGTATAAGACGCACCTTTTTACCCCCAAAAAAGAGGGTGAAAATTTGGGTGTGTCTTATACATCGAATGTAGCCCTACCCACCCACCAGCCCCCACCCTTCGGAGGTTTTCAGCCTCCGTGCGTTGCAGTTTTGGCCGGTTCCATCCGCTGCTGGGCCCCGCCGCCGTCACCGCCGCCCAATGCTGCCGTCGCCACCGTCGCTTCCCCCCGCTGCTTGCCCCTGCAGTCCCCGCTGTTGCTTGCCACCGCCGCCACCGCTGCTTGCCCCCGCCGCCGTCCCTGCTGTCCCGTGCGAGCGGGCATCTGAGCGAGGTCCGGCGCGTCCAACCGGCAGCGAGGAAAGAATTCCTGCCCCGCGAACGCCAACAGACCCGGCTGGGAGTCGCGATTTGAAGAACGCGATCCCGGGCAAGTTTTGCTTGGAGGCACGTCTGTCACACACTCACGCACGCACGACGCACGCACATACACAAACACACCCCTCCTGGGCTTCGGTTTAAATGCAGGGTCCCGTCGGACGAGGAACTTCCAAAATGCTTCCCGCGGCGGGGATCCTCTGAGACATCCTGGCCGAAGAGAAAGAGGAGCTTGGAAGGTCTCGGAGAAAACACCGTCGCCACAGCAAGCACCGGGGATGCGCGTGGGGATGGAACTCGCTGCGCCCGCCGCTGCCACCTAAGTGGAAAGCCCAAAGAGGGGCATCCCAGATGCGCGTGCTGCCCTCGGCGCTTCCCAGACACCTGCCTGCCACCGCGCCTTGCCTGCTTCACCAGCTGCTCTTCCCTAGTGAGCGCTCTTTGGCCGGGAAAACCAGGAGCCGCCGCTTTCGCCTTTGCCCAGCGCCGCAGATCTGCTCAGCCCTTGAAACTTCAGGAGGGAACTGGCTGCGAGACTGGGAGACAGCCTTTGGTGGAGCCCAGCCCGATGGGGAACTGGGAAGAGAGGGGCTTTTCCCTTCTTCCGCCCCGCTCGCGAGCTGTGGGGGGTTTGGGGTGGCTCTAGAGCTGGAATCCGCTCGGCTGATGGTCATGCAACTCCAAAGCCCACAAGTTTGAAGACCTTTGCACCCCCTTGGCAAGTTTAAGAGTTTCTGGGAGTTGAAGTCCACAAGTCTTAAACTTGCCAAGGGGGTGCAAGGGTCTTCAAACTTGTGGACTTCAACTCCCAGAATTCCTCCTC
Organism: Diadophis punctatus similis; assembly: GCA_023053685.1. NCBI lineage: Eukaryota > Metazoa > Chordata > Lepidosauria > Squamata > Dipsadidae > Diadophis > Diadophis punctatus. Next base: position 22,846,423 of record JALIGW010000008.1, read on the forward strand.
CAGTCATGCTAGCTCAGGAATGGGAGTTGAAGTCCACAAGTCTTAAAGCTGTCAAGTTTGAAGACCCCTGGGTTAGGGGTTAGGGGTGCAAGGGTCTTCAAACTTGGCAAGACTTTTTACAACCATGTACACTTTTTACAAACTTCAAACTTGACAGCTTTAAGACTTGTGGACTTCAACTCCCATTCCTGAGCTAGCATGACTGGAGGAGGAATTCTGGGAGTTGAAGTCCACTGGTCTTAAAGCTGTCAAGTTTGAAGTTTGTAAAAAGTGTATATGGTTGTAAAAAGTGTACATGGTTGTAAAAAGTATTCTGCTACATTGGTATTTTATTAAATAATATATTACTACACCATTTGGTTCAGAATACTTTTTTCCTTGTTTTCCTCCTCTAAAATCTAGGTGCGTCTTATACTCCGGTGCGTCATATACTCCGAAAAATACGGTACTTCCATTTTTCCAATTTTGTGCATATATAATTCTAGCTGCTGTTATTACATGTAACATTAAATATATAATTTTTATTGTATTTCCCCAGTAGTATACCTAATAAGAATAGTTCTGGTTTTAGATCTATTTGTTGTGCTGTCATCTCTTCTAACCACCCTTTTATTTTTGACCAGTATTTTTTTGCCGATGAACAGGTCCACCACATATGATAGTAAGATCCCTGTGCCTGTTTACATTTCCAGCACTCTGGTGACATATTTGGGAACATTTTTGCCAGTCTTGCTGGTGGCAAGTGCCATCTATAGAACATTTTATATAGATTTTCTTTGTATGCTGTTGACATTGTTAATTTATAATTTCTTTCCCACAATTTTTGCCAGTTATCTAATTCTATAGTGTAACCAAAAAAATTTGCTCATACTATCATGGTTTCCTTTACAAATTATTCTTCCATTTTAAAATTCAATAGGTAATTATAAAGTTTCTTTATCAGTTTTTCATCTGTCCCTAACAGTATCTTGTCCAGTTCTTGTGGTTCACTAGAACACAACTATTGACATTAGTAAATGTGGATCAGGCCTGATCCAGTGGTGGGATTCACATTTTTTTACTACTGGTTCTGTGGGCGTAGCTTGGTGGGGTCATGTGACTGAGTGGGCATGGCCAACTCGACATCACTCATGGCAAGGTGGGGTGGCACCTTGCTGTGAGTGACATCAAGTTGGCCATGCCCACTCAGTCATATGACCGATGCTGCAGAGACAGGGCAATTTCCTACATACCTCTTCCCTCCGCCATCCTTGGGCTGACAAAATAAAAGCCTTCCTTCTGAATCTGCCTGCCAAGCAGCCTGGACTGGAAAACACATGGATGGGTGGGAGGAGCAGTCCTCCTTAACAAGCTCCAAACTGTTGCTGGAAGCCTGGGTTTTGTTTTGGGGTGGGTTTTTTTTTTGCCAAAGCCCGTCAGAGATACACTATTTTTTAATGGAACAATTTCTGCACCACTAAATCTTACTGTACCTCGTTGTTGCAGTGCTGCTTGTTGCTGCTGCGGGCTCTGCTGTGGCCATCGGGGCTGCCCAAGTAAAGAACCACACCAGCTCAGGGCGACTGTGAGGAGCAAGAGGGGAAGCCAAGGCGCTCACCCCATAGTGGCCAACTTCACGCTCTCTCACTTCTGTGTGTGCTTTCCCGCTCCAGTTTGGCACTCCTAGCATGCGCAAGGAGTGTGAAGGGAGTCAGACACCATGTGGATGCGTTTTAAAAGTCAGAGAACTTTGCCCAAGACTTCTTGTGTATTCAGGGGCTACACCTCTCCCAATGATGAGTTTGGCAGCAATCTAACAAAACGACTTCCAGCTCTTCAATATCAACTTTAAGAGTACCCCCATGGAAGAAGCCGAGAGCAAAAGTAGCAAGGGTGACAGGGGCGGGTATGACATGTCCCTCCGTGGTCCCCTCCCGGGTGACAGCCAGGGCTTTGCCGCCTCCTCTTTTCCTCAGAGGTGTGGTGTCTGCCTCCTTTCACACTCCTTGTGGAGGGACACACGCCCCTGTCGCCCTGTTCATTAGATCTCCGCCAAACTCACCATTGGGAGAGTGTAGCCCCTAAATACATTAGAAGTCTTGGGCTTGGACTTCTGAATTGGGAACTTTATTACCAAGCAGCGATATTGACATGGATGAGAGAATGGATCTTATTAAGAAACCAGATATTGTTAACACTAGAAGGGCATTATATGCATATTGGTTGGCACGCAATTATATGGTATGGAAGAAATAAAATACATAGCTATTTCCAAAGACATTACATAAGGAACTCTTTATATTTAGTATGGGAAAAAATAAAGGCTAAACATTATATGAGTATACCGAATTGGGTATCGATAATAGAAGCATTAATATATCCAAGCAGAGTGAATTGGCAAAAAATACCAAGGTATAAAGACATTTTGACAGATGAAGGGAAATTAAAATTGATCAAGAATTAGAAGATCAAGGAATTAAAATGGATTGGTTTATGAGATCGCAAATACAAGCAAGATATGAAAAAGATAATAAAATGGAAGGTATTAACTTAGAGAATACGGAATTAGATACAATACTTATAGGATCAGATGAAAAATTAATCAAGAAACTGTATAATTATCTACTTTATGTGGACTTAGAGTTTGAACAAGTTAAAGAAACAATGATAAAATGGGCTCAGAACTTTGGTTATACAATTGAATTAGAAAAATGGAATCAATTCAGGGAAAGGAAATATAAATTGACTATGGCAACAGCATATAAAGAAAACATGTACAAAATGTTTTATAGATGGCACTTCTCACCCGATAGATTAGCTAAAATGTTCAAAAACATGACTATGAAATGTTGGAAGTGCCAGCAAATACCAGGTACTTATTATCATATGTGGTGGACTTGCAGAGAAGCTAAAAACTATTGGACTTGAGTTAAGATTTGGTTAGGAAAAATGCTGAAACAAAATATAGAGTTGAGACCTGAAACTTTCTTGTTGGGGATTATACCGACTAAATTTAGTAAAGAAGATACTTATTTGATTATACATGTGTTGACAGCAGCTAGAATTACATTTGCACAAAAATGGAAAGGAACCAAGATTCCATCTGAAGAGGAATTAATTAAAAAAATTCTGGACTGTGCTGAGATGAACAGAGTGACAATAAAAATTAAAGACAAAGAGGACTCAGATTATTATAATGTTTGGATGAAGTTTTATAATTGGTTAGAGAATGAATATAGTTGAAAGTTAAGATAGAACAATTATTGTACTTAAAAGATAAGGAAATGAACTTGGATAACCCAGATGGAAAAATTATAATAGATAAGGCGGTAGCAATATAATACTATGAAAATATACCTGGAAATAATAAATTTGAAATAGATTTTTAATATGGAAGATATAAAAAAGAGTAAATGTTAAATGTAAGTTAAAGAGATGCATTGCTTATCTGTCTTTTAAAGTAGATTAAAAATGAATACACTCTGGAGAAGGAGGAGGAAGAGGAAGTAGTAGTGGGCAGGAGAGAAGGAAGAATGTAGGTAGAGAAGGAGAAAGAAGGTATAAGAGTGAGAAGGATAGAGGGAGAAGGGGAAGTAGAGAGGGGAGAGAAAGAAGAAGAAAGTAGAAAGAAGAGGAGGAGGATTGAGGGAAGGGAGTGATTGGACTTGAGATAGTAGGACAGATGGGCAATTTAGTAATGATAGATATTAAAATGTTATATTTGAATTTTGAATACTAGATATATAATATAAAATTTATGCAATTTTTGATAATATACTATGGTATATGTATTGATGTTTATATGTGAGAAAAATAATTAAGCAGGAATCCAGATTAAGAACAACATAAACAGATTTATTATTTCCTTGATCAAAGGTCCAATACTTGGACAGAAGACAGAACTTCTGAAACAAATAGAGGCAAAAGCCATCATCCAGAAACATGGATTTATTCAGAACATGACTCCACCTTACTCCTCCCATTCTCCTCACATCATATCGTCCAACCTCCCATTATGTAACATCCCAACACAGTATTTACAACCTAGGAAAAAACCCAAAATATCCATCATCCTGACAGCTCCACACTTCCTCTCTCTCTGTGTGAACCTGTGCATTCCCATGAGCTCATTTCCTACATAACAACAAAAGAGAAAAACATTTCCGTATCATCACTTCCTCTCTTCTTCAATCCCAGAAAATGGTAAAAACATATCCTATATCTGAGGACAGTGAAAATGAGCTGATATCCATAAAATACATTTTGTTACACAATATTATTTGTCCATTACAAATAGATTCAAAATGATTATGCTATGGCTCTTATTACATGTCTTATTTAACAAGAATAAATTCATATTTCTCACAATCCTCCCTCTCTGATTTTATCGAATTTTATTCTTGGAACAATACGCACATCCTCCTTATTCAGGGCCCACGTCCCTAACTTCTTAGGGTTTCTCATCTTACAACAATACTTGCAACACTTCACACACATACAGGCATACAGTACATCCAATACAGACACAAGATATACTCCTATAACTATAATGATTATAGTGCCTACAAATGGTTCTTCAACCATGCAAAACTTGACAACCAAGAGCTAATACATTCCATAACCCATGGAATGCAGAATTCTCAGTTTCATGTTGTAGGTGGTAGCAAAGCTCTTAATTGTGATTTATTTTCTATATCAAGGCAGCATAATCCTTGGAATTCTTCACAACCATGGCCCATCCTTATTAATATAATCAATAGCAATACGGTTCTGCAATAAAGACTTCCTTATCTCTTCCATTAGCCAGAGCTGCTATGGCAGACGAAGTTTCATTAATACTTTTTGCCAAAGCACAAGCAAGATGTCCTATCTGCTTATGATTCTATTGTGTTGCAAACCAAGGAAATACATCTAGAAGTCAAGTCGAGCTTCTACATCAGATAATATCACAACCTCATCACTACCTCCAGTATCATATGCGTTCTTTATGTACCTTTTACCTCTATAACTCCTTCTGGCAGTATATTCAGTAGTCTTATACTGCACTAGAGATATAGATCTTTGTATAGATATGATATGCAAATCATGTATTACCAGGTGAGGTTCACCTGCTTTCTTTTTTTTTTTAAATAGTTTTTATTGAGTTATTTACATTTAAAAACAGAAACATACAAAAGAAAAACATTTACGACATTAACAAGTACAATATAAACATATACAAAACATAAAAAAAACACATACAGCTATAAAGCTGTTCTATTTCTATAGTTTGTTCTACGGCAAATATATATTAACATTTAATTTAACGTGGTTTTCGATTTTTGTCTCGTATTTTGCATTGTGTTTTATAAGTCAAACGTAGTAATGGTACAATTAACCATAATATTTATAATATTATAACAATAGTAATAGTAGTAATAGTATAAGTAGTAATGATAATCATAGTACAGAAAAAGTAAGGCACTGTTAGTTTAGTAATATCATAGTATACATATATAGTAATACAATATAACTATTTTCCCTATAAATTCTCTAATTCAATTTCTATATGCCTTATTTGGCTTGTATTTCTATTTGTTGCATTGATGTTGTTTGTTTTCGTTTTTCGTACCAATTGTAAAATAAATTCCAGATTTCATAGTAATCGGAGTCTTCCTTTCCTTTCAGTTCCATGGTTAATTTATCTGCTTCGGCACAGTCCAAGATTTTACTAATTACACTGCTTTCCTCGGGAATATCGTTTGATTTCCAATTTTGTGCTATCGTTATTCTCGCCGCTGTTAGTATATGTAGAATAATGTAATGGTATTTCTTTTGCATTTTTTGATTAATGTTTCCCAATAGGAAAATTTCCGGTTTGATATCTATGTCTTGTTGTGTGATTTCTTTTAACCAGTTTTTGATTGTATTCCAGAAGGTTTTTATTTTTGGACAGGTCCACCACATATGATAGTAAGATCCAGTTTTGTGTTGGCATCTCCAACAGTTTGGTGATAAATTTTTATACATTTTTGCCAATCTCGCTGGAGGGAGGTGCCATCTATAGAATACTTTATAATAATTTTCTTTGTATGAAACTGATTTTGTCATTTTGTAGTTTTGGTTCCAAATTTTTTCCCATTCATTAATTTGTATCTCATGTCCAAAGTTTTTTGTCCAGCTTATCATATTTCCTTTTATTATATCTTTTTGTGTTTTGTTTTTTTGAAGAAATTTATATATTTTAGTTATTGCTTTTGGTTCTTGATCTAATAAAATTTTATCTAATTCTGATTTGAGTTTTTGTATTCCGTATTTTCTCTTGTCGTTTTCTAATCTGTTCTTAATTTGAAAATATGGCCACCAATCAATCTTGATTCCTTCCTGTTCCAGTTTTGCTATAGATTTTATGGCTCCTCCTTCTTCCAGTATTTCTTCATATGTGACCATTTTTTCCAGATTCGTTGTGTTTGGGTGTGTAATGGCTTCCATACCAGAGAACCAGGGTGGTATTTTGGTGTAGTATTGTTTTTTGATTTTAAGCCAAGTTCCTAAGAGAGAGTCTCTGATTTTATGTCTTTTGAAGTATGAGTGTATTTTATGTTTATCATCCCAGAGGAATCCATGCCACCCTAAATGTAAATCATAACCTTCAAGTACCAGTAAACGTCTGTTTTTAATTTGGATCCAGTCCTTTATCCATGTTAAAACGGATGCTTGATAATATAGTTCAAAGTCCGGTAATCCGAATCCTCCCTGATTCCTATTTTGTTGTAAATATTTTAATTTAATTCTTGGTTTTTTCCCGGCCCATATAAATTTGGTTAGTATTTTATTTAGTTGTTCAAAATATTTTTTCTCTAACTTGATTGGAATGGTTTGGAATAGGTACAGAATTTGAGGTAATATTGACATTTTAATCGCTGCGATTCTACCAATTAGAGAGATTTGTAATTTGTTCCACTTATCTAATTTTTTTTCAATTTGTTTTAAAATTTCCATATAATTTGCTTCTTTTATTGTGGTGCATTTTGCTGACAGATTGATTCCTAGATATTTTATTTTCTTAACAGTTTGTAGTTCTAATTTCTTTTCTAATTCCTTATTTTGTGTGTCTGTCAAGTTTTTGGTTATTATTTTAGTTTTTTGTTTATTAATTTTCAGACCAGCTACTTTCCCGAATTCATTTATTTCTTTTAATAAAATTGGCCCTGTCTCTAATGGTTCTTCTATGTTAAAAACTAAGTCGTCAGCGAATGCCTGTAATTTATATTCCTGCTCTTTTATCTTAAGTCCTTTTATTTCTTTATTTTCTCTTACTTTTTGTAATAATGATTCCAATGATAGTATAAATAATAGTGGGGAGAGGGGACAGCCTTGTCGAACTCCCTTTTCTATATTAAAATTTTTTGTAGTTTCTCCATTTATAAGAATTTTAGCAGTTTGTTTTGAATATATTGATTTGATTGTCCTTATGTAATTCTCTCCAAAATTCATTTTATTCAATTGGTTTATTAAAAAGTCCCAGTTTAGGTTATCAAATGCCTTTTGGGCATCTAAAAAAATGAGTGCCATGGATTCCCCTGGGTGTGTCTCATAGTATTCTAAAATATTTGTAATTGTTCTTATATTGTTTTTAATATGTCTATTTGGTAGGAAGCCATTTTGATCTGAATGTATTATTTTGGTAAGCATTTTTTTTAGTCTTTCCGCCATTATAGACGCAAAGATTTTGTAGTCTGAATTTAAGAGCGAGATTGGCCTGTAACTCTGGATCTTATGTTTCATATTGATGTCTTTTGGAATGATTGTTATCAGTGCCTCTGTCCATGAATCTGGGATTGCTCCTTTTGTTAGTACTTCATTATATGTAATTAGTTGTATATTTTTTAAAATCATTTGTAATTCTTTGTAGTACTCTGCTGGAATACCATCCGGTCCTGGGGTTTTATTGTTTTTCTGATTCCTAATAGCTTTTTCTAATTCAATCAATGTTATTTCTTCATCCATCTTATCTTTAATATCGTCTGGTAATTGCACTATATTAGAATTTTTTAAATACTCTTGTATGTTCTGGGGTTGTATAGTATCTTTACTGTATAGCTCTCTATAATATTCTCGTGCTATGTCTTTTTTCCCCTCTATTTCAAACTGCATTTTCCCTAGCGAATCCTCTAATTGTTGTATTGTTTTTTTTTCCTTTTCTTTTCTTAATCTGTAGGCCAGCCATCTGCCTGGTTTGTTAGCATGTTCAAAATAATTCTGTTTGGATGTCTTAATTTTTAATGCAATTTCTTCTTGTGATATTAGATTTATTTTGTGTTTAATTAAATCTTTTTCTTCTTTTATCTCTTTATTTTGTGGCGTCTCTTGTAATTTATGTTCCAATTCCCCTATCTTGTTTTGTAAGTCCTTGATTTGCTTGTTTTTATTTTTATTTCTTTTAATAGAGTATGCAATAGTTAATCCTCTTATATATGCTTTCATAGTGTCCCAAATATTTTGTATAGATGTATCCTCGTTCCAATTCTCCTGTAGAAAGAAAGTTAGTTCTTTCTCCATATATTGTTTAAATTCCTTTTCTTTTATTGTTTTCTGGTTCATCATCCATCTCCTTCTTACCTTACTCGTTCCTCTTATTGTAATTATTATAGGGTTATGGTCCGCCCACGTATTGGGTTCTATTTCTACACTGTCTATTTTAATAATTGGTTCTATATTTGACCAGACCATATCGAGTCTAGACCAGGATTGATGTGAGTTTGAAAAATATGTATATTGATTCTGTTTCTGGTGTCTTTCTCTCCATATATCTTTTATTTTAAATTCATTCACCATTTCAAAAAAAATTTTAGGTAGAGTTTTCCTTTCCACATTTTTTTTGATCCCGTTTTATAATCTTCTTTAACATCTACCACTGCATTAAAATCTCCAATTATACAAATGTTTTCTCTCTCTAATTTAATGATTTGTTGGTATAATTTTTTATAGAATTTTTTTTGTCCATTATTAGGGGCGTAAATAACTATCAATGATATTTTAGTTTTGTCTATTGTAATTTCCACTATGAGTATTCTTCCTTCTGTATCTCTATATATTTGTTTGGGTGTTAACCAATTTTTGATGTATAGTGCTATTCCTCTTTTCCTTGAGTCGGCCAGGGATGTAAAGAGATTACCTATCTTGGGGTATTGTAATAACTTATATTCTTTTTTTTTAATATGAACTTCCTGTAAACATGTAATGTCTGAACCTTGTTTCTGTAGTCTATTGAGTATATGTCTTCTTTTTATTGGTGAGTTAATTCCATTTATGTTAACTGAAAATATTTTAATTTGATTTTGCATCTTATTTTTTACTTGTTGCTCTTGTTAGTCTCGCGGTTTTTACTTCTTTTATTTTCACCCTCCTATCTCCCTCTCTCTCTTGTCTTTTCATTCTCTCCATTTCTTCTATCATTTCTTTTTCTTCCTGGCTTTGTCCCTCTCCCTCTGCACTGCTCTCTCCTTCCTTTTCTAAATGTGTTTCGATAAATTGATCTGCTTCTTCCATTGTTTCTATCTTAATTTTTTTCCCTTTCCACGTCACTAGGATTCCTTCCGGAATCAACCACCTAAAAGGAATTTCTTGCCTTATTAGTTTTGCAGTACAGGATTGTAGGTCTCTTCTCTTTTCTCTTATTCGTTTAGGAATTTGTTTTAATACATTGATTTCTCTTTCCTTATGTAGTATTTGTTCAGTTCGCGTGGTTTTATAAATTTCATCTCTTATTGCTTTTTTTGTAAATCGTACATGTACCTCCCTGGGTAATTTATGTCTTTTAGCAAAGTTTGTTTGTACTCTGTAGATTTCATCTATGTATCTATTTATTTCTTCTTTTTCTACCTGTAGAGCTACTGCTAATATTTCTACTACCTGTTCCCGCAAATCCTCCTCTTTCACCTCTGGTATGTTTTGGAACCTTAAGTAGAATGCTGATTTCTCCATTTCGAGGAGGGCAATAGCTCCCTCTAATTCTTTGTTTTTTGCTATTAGTAATTCTTCTGTTTCCTCTATTTTTTTGTCGGTTATGTCTGTTTTTTCCTCTAAATTTTTAATTTGTTGTTCATGTTTTGCTACTACTCCCTGGATTACCTCCATTCTATTGTCTAATTTTTTGATGTTTCCCTTAACTTCTTCAAAATTTTCATTGGTCTGTTCTTGATTATTAAATATTGTTTGCTGCATTTTAACCATTGTTTCTTGTTGTGTCATCATAAATTCTTGTATTCTATCTAATGTGGCCTGCATAGTGTATAGTGAAGGTGCTTGTCCTTGTTTTTCCGTGGTTGCCATCTCTGTTATCAGTTTTTGCCCTGTTGCTGAAGGTGTTACCGGAGTTGGTTTCTTAATTGGTTTAGTCAAGTAGTTGTTGTTGACATGATCACTCTGCTGAAAAAGTTATTCCACACTTTCATAAATTTATTTACTAGCTACTAAGGAAAAGAAGAGGGAAGCATGAACTGGAGTAGCAAGTCTAAAGTTTAAAGGAATCAGATGAAAGTCAGAAATTCATTAAAGTACAATAAGGAAGAGTATTGGAGAGTATTGTTCGTGTTTTGAGATAGGGAGATAGAAAAGAAGGATTAATTCTTAATCATTTAAATATCAATTTTCTATTTTGTAAATTTCTATTAAGAGCTTATTGTTATTATTATTGCTATTTATCTTTTCATTATATAAATCAAAAAAAAATATTTACTAACAATTTCTATCTTTGTTAATTCACAATCTAAACAGTTTAAGTAGTTTAATATTCAATAATAGAAAAAGAAGAAAGAAGAAAAAAAAAGAAAAAGTCGAAAGAAAATGTCTATAAATATATATATATATATATATATATATATATATATATATATATATATATATATATATATATATATATATATATATATATATATATATAAATTCACTTAATTCAATTTCTTAGTTTAAATTATTGTTAATACCTCTTAAAATCTTATTTCTTATTTCTTACTTTCCATAAAATGAAAAAACTAATATGTACTAATAACCGTAGTATTTAATTACTTAGATATCCACACATACTAATCTTAACTTTAATAGCTTTAGTAACTAAGTGTTAAAGTTTAATTATCAAAGTATTATTAATTATAGGTTTACTCAATATATACTTTAAAGTTTTCAAGTTAATTGGGTATCATATGCTGTTTCTTACAAATGTCTCTCTGGGGGTGGCGTCTTCAATCTTCTTTTCCTGTTTTCACAGTCTATTCAAGATGTCTGCGCTCTAGAGGATTGCTTTGTCACAGTTCTCTCTCTCCTTTCCCCCCCTTCTTTAATTTCAGAGTATTTCCGATATGATCTTCTCGTGGGTCCCTTTTTTACCCTCAACTGTTTTTCCGGTAGTCCCTTAGTTCTTTCTGGGTCGTATCCCTTTAAAGCAGTCTGTTGATTTAATTTTATTTGTCTCGCCTTCGCTCCTTTCCGCTAAGGCGCCGCTAGGTTCTTTTTTTTTTTTGGAGACTCAATTGTCTTTCGGGGGTGCCGATCGTTCTCTTCTCTTAAGGAATATTCTCCGAAAATCAAAACTGTAATCCAATTTGTCTAATATTTCCAATGATCTGCGAATATTTTGCCGTTCCTCTATCTCTCCCTTCCTTGCTGTATGCTCAGGCGGCCATACCTCTGGACCAGCATGGTTTGCTGGTTTCTTCTTCGCTCCGATTTGGGGTTTCCATCTGCTTCAGCGGGGGTTTGCGCCTCCTCCCGTCCTCGCACGATGATCCCCTTCCTCGCGCTAGCCCCTACAAGGCTCCACGCTGCGGATTTTCGGCAGTCTGAACGAAGAAACTCGAGCTAAGTTGCAGGAGTTTGCTTCTTAGCTTCGCTCCGCCATGGCCCCGCCCCCGGAAGAGGTTCACCTGCTTTCTTAGATGTTTCTTCATGTTCAGGTTTCTGATCATGTGTCTCACCTGTGGTGTACTTTTCACTACCTTTGCAATCATGGTCTTCTTGCTGGTATGCGATTACTATAAGAAAACTGTATTTCTTCAAATGTGTTCAGGCATCCTATAGGATAAGATCCTCCCACTGCATTAGCAGGAATAACTGCATAAGCATATAAGCCATAAAACAGAAACCATCCTTTAGGTAGGTATAACACTTATCCTAATGCATCCATCTCTTCACTCTCAGTACAAGTAAACACATTCTTGTTTATAGTTGTCTATATATTACACAATCACAGGCTGGCAAAATGTTCTTCACCTCAATTACCAGTTTCTTTTGATTAGTCCATTCACTGGGCTTAATTAGATGACCAAGCAAAGTAATCACTTTTGATAGATCATAGATGTTATGTTCCATAACAATCTTTCCATCTTTAAACAAAAACTTCCCAGGAACTGGTACACCCACAAAACATATAGACATGATATCCGAGACTGTTGTCCCTCCTTTTTCATAGGCTTCTCTCACATGTCATATGTACCTAAGTGGTGCTTCCAAATTGTACATCCCTTCCACCAAAGGGCAGCCTGACAATGCCATATTGTCATATAAAAACATAAGCTTGGATGGGGCTTTTATTTCTCCATATGGTAAAATCAATCCTTCCTCTAAAATTCTGGACTTTCATATAGGAAGGTGTATAATTGCCACATCTTTCATAGCAATGATTATGTATAGCTTCCATCCTATTGGACACATCTCTGTAATGAACAGCTATCTCATATGTATGGTTACACTTTTAATATGTACCAAGTGGTATTCCATCACTAAAGGTAGATCTTATACATATTCCAGCCTCAAATTTCCGGCTCAATCAGTGTCAGTGATGTATGTATCTGGGGAAATCGTTGTTCAAGTTCAGCATGGAAACACAACTGCTGCCACATTATGAAACAACATGGCAAAACAGCAAACGTTCCCATCCCTACTTGAAGATACATCCATATTCCCCAGAAGACAATAATCACCCTTACTGTCGAATTCATGCTTCCAGTGGACTGGCCCCCCTGTGTATGTATATGTAATGTAATACAAACTCAGACTTCAATACAATCACTCCAGGGACTTAACATCCACATACTTGCACAACATGTAACCATACCACTCTACTATGTCTCTTCCCTATAGAATCCATAACACAATATAAAAGTTTATTACCCCCAACCAAATAAGCAACTCAACCTCTCAAAGTGCTATCATTTAGTCCTAAAAGTCAATGTAAAAGGATCTATTGTCTTAGCAGTCACTGTCCATCCATGGGGTGCAGTCCCCAGTCCTTTCACATGCGAATAATGGACTGTCTCTTTAGTCCGCTCATCCCGACTCAGTAGTCAACAGCACTTGGAACGGTCCTTCTCACATTGGCTTTAGTTCATGTCCCTTTAGAGCTTAAATCAGGACGCAGTCACCACTCTTAAAGTCACTTATTTGAAAATCAAGAGAAGGAATCTGTGCCAATAGTCCTTCGAACCTTAAAAGAGAAAAACACTGGGACAGTCCCTGTATATTTTTTCAAAAACAAACAGCTTCACATTTTATCTTTGACATTCCCACATTTCTAGTATAAGAAATACCAAACATCATTTCATATAAAGAAATTCTAATGTCTTTTCTTGTATTTATTTTAATAAGCAATATTGCTAAAGGTAAACATTTCATCCAAGGTAGCGGCAATTCTAAAATTAACTTCTGTAAGGTATTTTTCAAGATTTGAATCATTTTCCCAACTTTGCCTAACAAAATTGGACAAAATGATAAATGAAATTGCCAATTAATACCTAATTGGTCTATTGCCTATTTCACTACCTGGGCTAGAAAATGCATACCTCTATAATTTTCAATAGTTTTCACCAACCCATTTCTTGGAACTATCTGCTCCAATATTATTTTCATAGCATCTGAGCATTTACCCTTCCTCATGGAAATCCTCATGGAAATACTTCCACCCAACCATTCAAATGAACCACTATCACCAGTAGATTTCTCAATATTCCCACAGCTGGCATCCCACCTGGATTCATTGGAATGGCCAAACAGCCATTCACTTTCCCCCGGTCACTTGCTTCCTCATGCACTTTTTGTTTATCTAATGCAATGTATACATTCTGCATTAGAATTGCATACATTCCTCTACAAACATACTTTCTTTTCACAAAGTCAGTCAACACTTGCATTCTCCAATGCACTCTTCTCATTAGGTTTCTCATAATGGGTTCATTCACTATTTGCAATCCATCTTTCATCTATTTCTTCCACACCTTCTGAACTTAGGCTTAACATCCCATTCTAAAATAGGAATTGTATTTACCATTATCTCTACTTCCTTTCCCTGCCTTGCAGCTTTTTACAACTTTATTCGCTAGCCTATTTCCACAAATCAACTTTGAGGAACTTTCCTCATGTGCTAGCCAGCCTCTCTGGTCTCTGCCAGGTTCTACTTATCTTAGCTCCTTTCCCTTGCTTGGTATCAAACCCCGTTCCATCCAAATCTTCCCAAAGGTATGCAAAATACCATAGGCATATTTAGAATCTGTATAGATATTACCCACTTCATTTGCCAATAACTTCAATGCTTGTAATAAAGCAAACAAAAAACTTTCCCAAATCAGGCAAGCTCATGTCATCATAACTTTCTTCAACTCCTCTAACTTGTCTCTATATTCTTCCTTCCATATCACCTCCATGGTTCTACTTCTGACAACTTCTCATATAAGAATTCAACCTTGTCAGTATATCCATCTATCCACAATCATCAGTCCACAATCAGCAGTGCATTAAACTCAACAACTTCATCAAAAGCAGAGCTCAGAGCAGGACATCTGCGAAAAACATCAACACTGCATTTGCAAATCCACCCATTTGCCCCTCCTCTCTCTCTGCAGACTTCAGAGGAAAAAAATGTGTAAAAGGGAAAAAAGCAAACCGCTTCCCCCCCTTCTCTCTCTCACACTCACACAGCTGAATACTCCGTTCAGAATACTCCATTCTCTTCAACATCGTTTCAACAAAGAAACTCACAAATAACTCTTCTAACTTCTAACTGCCAAACACCTCTCTTCACATTCTCCATAGAATGTCTCTCTAATCAGTATTTTCTGTCAAATACTTACCCAAGTACAAATCCTTGCTACTTACTATAACTAGTAAAGGAGATCTCTCTCATCCCCTTGTAAACAAGCAGATGTTTACAAACATCCCCATGTTTGTAAACGAACATTTACAGGTCTCCAGACCACCTCCATTTGAGGACTCTCTCACTTCCATTGAAAAAAAACTTTTGTGCAAACTAACATGAACAAAAAAAAATCTTCCTCCCTATCAACTGATATCTCAGGGAGCTATTGTAGCCAATCCTCCAAGCAGTGGGAAACGGCTTTAAGGTTTTAATCAAAAATATGATTTTGGGCCCTAACCACAGCCCATTTCCCAAAGCTCCAAGGACAATCCTATTCTCAAATGTCCTAAATACTTCTTAACACTCTCAAACCTTCCAAAGAAAAATCTTTATCTTCAAAAAAAATCAACAACCCATTGGTTCCATTCTCTACCTACAATAACAAATCATCTATATCTGAAACAACTACAATCTCTCAGATCGGCTGAACGTTTCCAGCACCTTAAACAATATCTATCCAAACAAATCAGAATTTGCTAAAAACCCAATGTATCACACACTACCAATGTCACTGTCCTGCCTCATGCAAAACATTTCTTAACATCTGTGTTATCTTTCAGGTACAATTACCATTGATTTATAGTCCTTTAAGTCAAAGAGGCAAAAAACCCCAACACATTAACACATTAACAAATGTAACTGAATTCCCCAGCAGCCATCAGACCATTTGGCTCTCTGTCTGAAGGAGCTCTCCGTCTGAAGTAGCTTAAGGACACAAAACATACATAAAAGGGTCACATCCCCTTCTGTCTCCCCATAAATTACCAAAGAGGGGGAGAAAAGTTCATCCAAACACTGGAACGAACATACAGCAGTTAAGCTTACACTTTGTTTTGCCAAGCACTCTCTTTAAAGCAATATAGATTAGGGTTACCACACTCATTCCAATGACAATCGTGGCCACATTCTAGCACAATTTTCAGTCATCACAACTTAGTTTAGCCAATCCCCATTCCACTGTATTAACAGCTCTCCCAATGTAGGAGGTAAGTGGGATTTGAAGGAATCTCATTCCTTTCACTAGCATTTCTAGTTAACCGGGCCCCATTTCCCCCCGAGACTTTTCTCTTTGATTCCTCCTGAATACTCTAACAGACGTGCCCTTGTACATAGGGACTGTGAGAAAAATAATTAAGCAGGAATCCAGATTAATGTAATGTCATGGTCAGATCATTTCCTACTGAGGTTGGATTTTGCAGCCCTACTCCTCCCCCGCAGGGAGGCGGGACCGACTAGGTGGTTCCGCCCCAGGCGCCTAATGGAGCCAGAAGGATTCCAGAGGGAGCTTGGGGAGATACCTGAAACCCTGGTACACAATTCGGCTGATTCCCTGGTGACTGCTTGGAACACCGCAGCATCAGGGGCTCTAGACCGAATTGCGCCTTTGCGACCTCTCCGCGGCAGTGGATCCCGGAAAACTCCCTGGTTTACCGAGGAGCTCCAGGAGATGAAACGCCAGAAAAGACATCTGGAGCGCCGCTGGAGGTCCAGCAAAACCGAATCCGACCGAACACTATTAAGAATTTACATCAGATCTTATTTAGTGGCGATAAGGGCGGCAAAACGATCCTATTTTTCCACTCTTATTGCGTCCGCAGATTCTCGCCCAGCCGCCTTGTTTAGGGTGACTCACTCCCTCCTTGCTAAAGGGGGGAGAGAGGAACACTTGCAAGGTAGAGCTGAGGAATTCGCAGAGTTTCTGTCGGATAAAGACACTCGGATCCGGTCGAACCTGGACTCTGGCTGGGCAGAGTCCATGGAGTTGACAGGGGCAAGTCTTAGTCCACCGTTGTGGGAAGAGTTTGGGCCTGTTTCTCCCGAGGATGTGGACAGAGCCGTGGGGGCGATGGGGGCCTCCACCTGTTTATTGGACCCGTGCCCTTCCTGGTTGGTTTCAGCCAGCAGGGAGGTGACACGTGGCTGGATCCGGGTGGTGGTCATTGCTTCTTTGGAGGAGGGATCCGTACCACAGTCGTTAAAAGCTGCGATGGTGAGACCCCTCCTGAAGAAGCCTTTCCTGGATCCAGCTGACTTGAAGAACTATCGTCCGGTCTCCAACTTACCTTTTTTAGGGAAAGTTGTGGAGAAGGTGGTGGCTACTCAGCTTCTGCGACTTTTGGATGAAACAGATCATCTAGATGCCTATCAGTCGGGTTTCAGGTGCGGCTACAGTACAGAAACTGCCTTGGTCGCTCTGATAGATGATCTCTGGCGGGCCCGGGATGGGGGAAATTCCTCCATCCTGGTGCTACTTGACCTCTCAGCGGCTTTCGATACCATCGACCATGGTATCCTTCTGCATCGTCTCAGTGAGTTGGAAGTGGGAGGCACCGTTTTTCGGTGGTTCTCCTCTTATCTCGCCGATAGGATGCAGTCGGTGTTAACAGGAGGGCAGAGATCCTCCCCTAGGCCCCTGTTATGCGGGGTGCCTCAGGGGTCGGTTCTCTCGCCCATCCTGTTCAACATTTACATGAAACCGCTGGGGGAGATCATCCGCAGACATGGGGTGTGTTTTCACCAGTACGCTGATGACACCCAGCTGTACATCACCACCCCGTCTGATTTCAGTGTGGCAGCTGATGTAATGTGCCGGTGCCTGGATGACGTTAGGATCTGGATGGGGAGGAACAGACTCAGACTCAACCCCGACAAGACTGAGTGGCTTTGGATATTGCCTCCTAAGGACTATGACAACTATCCCTCCTTGGTTCTCGAGGGAGCGAAACTGACTCCCTCAGATCAGGTCCGCAACTTGGGGGTCCTCCTAGATCCACAGCTAAAATTGGAACATCATCTTACTGCTGTGGCTAGGAGGGCCTTTGCACAGGTTTGCCTGGTGCACCAGTTGTGGCCATTCTTGGAGAAGGAGGCTCTACTCACGGTCACTCATGCCCTTGTCACCTCCCGCTTGGACTACTGCAATGCGCTCTACATGGGACTACCCTTGAAGAGTATCCGGAGACTCCAGTTGGTGCAAAATGCAGCTGCGCGTGCTGTGGTGGGTGTGCCAAGGTACACCCACGTGACACCTATACTCCGCCAGCTGCACTGGTTGCCCATCAGTCTCCGGGTCCAATTCAAGGTGTTGATCGTCATCTTTAAAGCCCTTCATGGCTTAGGACCAGGCTATCTCCAGGACCGCATTCTGCCTCATACTTCCCTCCGACCGGTTAGGGCCCACAGAGTTGGCCTCCTCCAGCTCCCGTCAGCCAAGCAATGCCGGCTGGCGGGCCCTAGGGGGAGGGCCTTCTCTGTGTCGGGCCCCGCGCTCTGGAACCAACTTCCTCCAGAGACCCGAACCATCCCCACCCTGCTGGCCTTCCGAAAAGCTGTTAAGACATGGCTTTTCCTGCAGGCAGGGGGCAGAGCTTAATTCCATCTGAACTTTCCCCCGGGTATGTCTGGTTGTTGGATGGTTTTTTAATATTGTAATTTTTAATTTTTATATTCTGATTTTAATCTAATTGTTTATTGGTTGTTCTTGTATTTTTTTTCTGTGCTGTACGCCGACCTGAGTCCCTTGGGAGTTTGGCGGCATATAAGAAAACCAAATAAATAAATAAATAAATAAATAAATAAATAAATAAATAAATAAATAAATAAATAAATAAATAAATAAATAAATAAATAAATAAATAAATAAATAAAATAATGAACAATATAAACAGATTCTTTTATTTCTTTAATCAAAGGGCCTCTACAGGTCAGAATCCCTGACACAAATAGAGACAAAGGTCATTATCCTGAAACATGGATTTATACAGAACATGAATCCACCTTACTCTTCCCATTCTCCTCACATCATATCATCCAACCTCCCATTATGTAACATCCCAACACAGTATTTACAACCTAGGAAAAAAACCCAGAACATCATTCATCATCCTGACAGCTCCACACTTCCTCTCTTTCTGTGTGAACCTGTGCATTCTCATGAGCTCATTCCCTGCATAACAAAAGAGAAAAACATTTCCGTATCATCCCTTCCTCTCTCTCTGTTCCCACAAAATGGTAAAAACATATCCTGTATCTGAGGACAGTGAAAATGAGCTGACATCCATAAAATACTTTTTGTTACACAATATTATTTGTCCATTACAAATAGCTTTCAAAATGGTTGCGCTATGGCTCTTATTACATGTCTTATTTTACAAAAATAAATTCATTTCTCACAGGGACAAAAACGTCATAGCACAAACACAGAGACTGATCAATCTCCCAGTGCTTCTCGTATTTACTAACAATGTAAGTAAACACATCACCTGCTACTCAAGGAATCCACTTAAGGAGTCTAAACAGAAACACCCCGTGTCTCATTACTCACCTAAGCCAAGTAGTTGCCGGCCACCTTCATTCACTCGGGGCTGTTTATATTGTCACTGGATCCTGCAGTCTCAGTCCGTCTGAGGAGCGAATTCCCCTGGATAAGTGAAACCCTCATCCCGGTCACCCAAAGATAGGGCGTGTGCGCGCAGTCCCGGTCAAGGTATTTCCCAAATCCAGAAAGAACGTCCAGGGCCCCAGTTGGGCGCCAATTGTGAGAAAAATAATTAAGCAGGAATCCAGATTAAGAACAACATAAACAGATTTATTATTTCTTTGATCAAAGGTCCAATACTTGGACAGAAGACAGAACTTCTGAAACAAATAGAGGCAAAAGCCATCATCCAGAAACATGGATTTATACAGAACATGACTCCACCTTACTCCTCCCATTCTCGTACATCATATCATCCAACCTCCCATTATGTAACATCCCAACACAGTATTTACAACCTAGGAAAAAACCCAGAATATCCATCATCCTGACAGCTCCACACTTCCTCTCTCTCTGTGTGAACCTGTGCATTCCCATGAGCTCATTTCCTACATAACAACAAAAGAGAAAAACATTTCCGTATCATCACTTCCTCTCTTCTTCATTCCCAGAAAATGGTAAAAACATATCCTGTATCTGAGGACAGTGAAAATGAGCTGACATCCATAAAATACATTTTGTTACACAATATTATTTGTCCATTACAAATAGATTCAAAATGGTTATGCTATGGCTCTTATTACATGTCTTATTTAACAAGAAAAAATTCATATTTCTCACATTTCTCACAAGAATGTTAAAAAATAAAAAAGTCTTGGGCAAAGTTCTTCCAAAGTTTGGCCAAGTCTTCTCTCCTTCTCAGCCTTAACGTGTGTAAGCAAACAGGCACATACACCTCACGGCATGGGACCTTCTGTGAGGAGATGGTATGTGGGCGAGTCCCTCTGGTGCCGTGAGATGTGTGTGCCTGTTTTCTCTGTGTGTATGCCCGAGAAGGTGGAGAAGCCAAGGCCAAACTTTCCTGCCTTCCTTTGCAGCGGAGCTGCTGGAAACAGCTCCTGCGGCCTGTCCCTTTATGGTCCCCCCTCCCCCTACATCAAAGTACCTTAAAGGGACAGACTGTGGTGGCTGCCTTCTGAGCAGCAATGCTGCAAAGGGAGGCAGGAAAGTTCAGCCTTGGCTTCTCCTCCTTCTTGGGCATACACACAGAGCAAACAGGCACACATCTCATGGTGTGGCCCGGGACCTTCTGTGAGGAGACGGTGCGTGGGCCAGTCCCTCCGGTGTAGCAGGCCATTCTCCTGGCTGGGTCTGGTTGCAAGCAGCACCGGCAGGCAATGGGGTACACGTATGCGGTCAGCGCAAAGAACAGGGGGGAGACGGGACTTCAGGTCTCTTTTTCAGCCTGTAGTTTTCAGTAGTTTTTGGTGCAAGAAACCTGCAGCCGCCGCCTCTTTGCCAATCGGAACCGAGCCGGCTTCTTCCACCGAAAAGTACCATGTTTTCCCCAAAATAAGACTCTATCTTATATTTTTTTGAACCTCAAAATAAGTGCTTGGCCTTATTTTTGTGGAGGTCTTATTATTTTGGGGCACATGGAGCAAGACAGGGTCCTCTTGCCATCTTACCTGATTTCCAGCTCTGTCTCCCAGACCCTAACCAGAGGAAATGGCGGGGACTGGATGCGCATGCATTTAAATATTTTCAGGGAGGGATTATTTTCAGGGAAACAAGGTGGAGCAGCTGGAGGCTTCTCGCAAAAGACGGCCGAGCCTTGCCGTGTCCCCTCCCCAAGGCAGTCCTTCAGAAGGTGAGTGAGGAGGAAGGTGAGTGGGCAGCCAGAGGCAGGGACTGGCACATCCCCTGACCCGAGGCAGAGGGAGAGTGAGTGGCATGTGGGCAGAGGTCCTGGGGAAGGCCAGAGCCAGGGACTGGTGTGTCCCCTGACCTGAGGCGGAGGAAGAGCGGGTGGCATGTGGGAGGAAGGATGGTGAGAGCCAGGTCCAAAAGACGGCCAAGCCTCACCATGTCCACCCCGAGGAGGCAGCCTCAGTCAGCCAGGTGGTCGACTCAACCGGGGCTTGCTTGCAGGCTTATTCATCCAGGGAGATCAGGGCTGTGGCAGAAGGCAGGCAGCAATGGCAGGCCAGCAGGCGAGATGAGGAGTGACTGTGCGGGGTGAGGCGGGGCAACTGGGTGGGTGGGGTGTGGCCAGCCACAGGCGCTACCAGTTCGCCCGAACCAGTCCAAACTGGCTGAATCCTACCACTGCCTGAATCCCTTATTTAAGTACATTCTTTCTTGTTGTTGTTAGTTGCGAAGTCGTGTACAACCCATTGCGACCCCATGGACAACATTCCTCCAGGCCTTCCTGTCCTCTACCATCCCACGGAGTCCATTTAAGCTGACGCCAACTGCTTTAGTGACTCCATCCAGCCACCTCATTCTCTGTCGTCCCCTTCTTCTTTTGCCCTCAATCTTTCCCAGCATTAAGCTCTTCTCCAGTGGGTTCTTCCTTCTCACTAGGTGGCCAAAGTATTTTTGTTTCATCTTCAGGATCTGGCCTTCTAAAGAGCAGTCAGGGGTGATCTCCTCTACGACTGACTGGTTTGATCACCTTGCAGTCCAAGGGACTCACAGGAGTCTTCTCCAGCACCATAATTCAAAGGCCTCAATTCTTTGGCACTCAGCCTTTCTTATGGTCCAACTTTCACAGCCATACATTGCAACTGGGAAAATCATAGCCTTGACTATACGCACTTTTGTTGGCAGGGTGATGTCTCTGCTTTTTAGTATGCTGTCTAGATTTGCCATAGCTTTCCCCCCAGAAGTAAGCGTCTTTTAATTTCGTGGCTGTAGTCCCCATGTGCGGTGATCTTGGAGCCCAGGAAAATAAAATCTGTCACTATCTCTGTTTCTTCCCCATCTATTTGCCAGGAATGGAGAGTTTTCTTAATGTTGAGTTCCTTCAACATTAGTTTTTTAATGTTGAAGGAGAGTTTTGCACTCTCCTTCTTCACCTGCATCAAGAGGCTCTTTAGTTCCTCTTCACTTTCTGCCATTAGAGTGGTATCATCTGCATATCTGAGGTTATTGATATTTCTCCCGGCAATCTTAATTCCAACTTGTGATTCATCTAGCCCCGCCTTTCTCATGATGTGCTCTGCATATAAGTTAAATAGGCAGGGCAACAGTATACAGCCTTTCCGAACTCCTTTCCAAATTTTGAACCAATCAGTGATTCCGTGTCTAGTTTTCACTGTTGCTTCTTGACCCGCATATAGGTTTCTCAAGAGACAAATAAGATGGTCTCGTACTCCCATCTCTCTAAGAATTCTTTCTACATAAGAAAATTAAAATTAAAACCAAAAATAAGCTCTGAATAGACCTATCACAAAGACGGAACTGCAAGCTATCATAAAACAACAGAAAAATAATAAAACCCCGGGACCGGATGGTTTACCAGTTGAGATATACAAAAATATACCAAATATTTTTGAAGATTTTTTGTTGCAGCTTTTTAATGATATTTTAGAAAAGGCACAGATACCATCATCTTGGTCCGAAGCCCTAATTACACTGATCCCTAAAGAAGATGCAGAACATGAATTAATTCAAAATTATCGGCCTATATCCCTCCTCAATGCAGATTACAAAATATTCATTTCCATTATAGCACAAAGATTCAAGAAAATACTGAATGAACACATACACCAGGATCAAAACGGGTTTTTGCCAAAATGCCAAATTAAAAATAATTTAAGAACAATAATAAACACTCTTGAATACTATGAGGAACATCCCGGCAAGCAACTTGCACTGGTTTTCCTTGATGCCCAAAAGGCATTTGATAATGTAAATTGGAATTTTATTATTTATCAATTGGGAAAAATGAATTTCGGGACTAAATTTATAAAATTAATCCAATCAACATACTCAAAACAAGTGGCTTCCATTATAATAAATGGCGAATGCACAGAAAAATTTGAAATCCAAAAAGGAGTCAGACAGGGTTGCCCACTATCTCCTCTTCTATTTATATTAACATTGGAAACGTTATTAATAAAAATAAGAGAAGATCAAGAGGTTAAAGGTTTAAAGATTAGGAAGGAAGAATATAAGACGCAAGCCTTTGCTGATGATTTATTTATTTATTTATTTATTATTTGTTCTTCTATGCCGCCCTACTCCCGAGGGACTCAGGGCGGCGTACAACAATTGTATAAGAACATTAATAATAAGCAATAGTTTAAAAACAACAGTTAAAAGATATACAAAAGTTTAAAAAGGTACACAATCAGCCATACCAAGGGGGGAATTCAGATGGATTTAGACTTTCCCCCCTGCCTGCAGGAAAAGCCATGTCTTGACAGCTTTCTGGAAGGCCAGCAGGGTGGGGATGGTTCGGGTCTCTGGGGGAAGTTGGTTCCAGAGCGTGGGGCCCCCCACAGAGAAGGCCCTCCCCCTAGGGCCCGCCAACCAGCATTGTTTGGCTGACGGGACCTGGAGGAGGCCCACTCTGTGGGCCCTAACCGGTCGAAGGGAAGTATGAGGCAGAATGCGGTCCTGAAGGTACCCTGGTCCTAGGCCATGTAGGGCTTTAAAGATGGTGATCAACACTTTGAATTGTACCCGGAGACCGATGGGCAACCAGTGCAGCTGGCGGAGTATAGGTGTCACATGGGTGTACCTTGGCACACCCACAACAGCACGCGCAGCCGCATTTTGCACCAACTGAAGTCTCCGAATACTCTTCAAGGATAGCCCCATGTAGAGCGCATTGCAGTAGTCCAATCGAGAGGTGACAAGGGCATGAGTGACCATGAGTAGAGCCTCCTTCTCCAAGTATGGCCGCAATTGGTGCACCAGGCGAACCTATGCATAGGCCCCCCTAGCCACAGCTGTAAGGTGTTGCTCTAATTTTAGCTGTGGATCTAGGAGGACCCCCAAATTGTGGACCTGTTCCGAGGGAGTCAATTTCACTCCCTCCAGAACCAGGGAGGGACCGTTGTCTTGGTCCTTAGGAGGCAATATCCAAAGCCACTCAGTCTTTTTTTTTTATTCAAAAAGTTTTATTAGTACAAAGTACAAGCATTTTTATCAATTTTCTCCCCCCATCCCCCCTACCCACAACCCACTCCCTCCCCTACCCCCCCGGACTTCCCAGAAAAAGTACAGGGCATAGTATTCAATAACATAAATTTAAATTAAATTAAAATAACTTCTTAGATCCCTCATTTTATCGGCATCTTTAACTCCTGATTAGAACTATTCAAAATGTTAAAAATTAAAGAGAAAGTAAACAAGTGAAGAACAAAAATAAGCAAAATAACAAATAAAAAGGAAACTAAGATGAACCTCATACACTAAACTTAGTCATAACTCAAACATTATTAATAGCATAATTTTACAATATACCAAGGTATTAACTTCCCAATATTTTATATATATATATATATATATATATATATATATATATATATATATATATATATATATATATATATATATATATATATATATATATATATATATATATATATATATATATATATATATATATATATATATATATATATATATATAAATTGGCTAACCCCTTATATTTCAACATCCTTAAGCTTAGTTAAAATCCACCCACTTATTAATAACATAATATTATATATATAACATTTCCTCTAAACCTCAAACCGTAAAATACACCTTCATAACAATATTCCTATACCTTAAGGTATCGCCTCAGAGTATATATTATCTACTATACTAAAAATAGTAACCAAAATATATAATAATAATAATAAAAAGAATAAAAACCAACTCTTTATACCTCTAAATTTTTAAACTTAATCCCTATATCCTCAAAATAATGACACCAAAATATTACACTATATCCAATTTATAACTTCAAAATATTTGATATAAAAATACCATCAATAAACAATATTAATATTTCAGGTCCCCGAATTATTGATAACGAAATACTCTATATCAAATTTATAACTCCAAAATATATAATATATATCTAAAAAACAATCTAAAGATAAAATATAATACCAATAATAGACAATATCAATACAACATATATAAAAAGAAAAAGAAAAAAATGATTACAATCTTGTTCATCTTTCCAACCATCCTATAAGTTTCAACACCATCTGTCCTTTGGCCATTTCCAATCTGTCGCTTCAGCTGTCATCTGATCCCATTCCTCCGTCTCCTTATCCACGTCATAAACATCTGTCTGGCTCTGCCACTCTTTTGGAATCATCGAAATTATTTCCTCTTGATCACTTATATCCGGGTTTCCCTTCTCCTCCTCCCTTATTTCCATGCCTTTTTCCACTGGAATTTTAGAAATATCAGCCTTTAAAACACTGATGTAGAATTCTGTAGCTTTCTTTATTGTATTTAGTCCATATCTTTTTCCCAAGAATTTTACAGTTACTCCTGTTGGTACATTCCATTTATATTGTAAATTTTGTATTTTTAATTCCTGAACCAAAAACGAATATTCTCTTCTATCTTTAAGCATCTTGGCAGGGATTTCTTTCCATATCTTTATTTCTTGACCATTTGCCTGAAGATTTTTATTATAAGTCGCCTGTATAATTCTGTTTCGCAAAGCTCTGGTAGTGAAGTATATTACAATATCCCTTGGCAAGTGGTTTTGTTTTGCATACCAAGAATTGATTCTGTATACTTTATCGATTTTTGTAGCCAATTCCTCTTTAGACAATCCAGACACCTGCTCCAGTGCCTCTGTCATTCTTTCTTTCAGATTTTCAAAAAATTTTTCTTTCAAGCCCCTGACTCTTATAGCAAATTTCATCTCTTGAAATTGAGAGATCATCGCTTCTTTTTCCAATTTTAATATATCATTTTGAACCTTGGTTATATATTCTTCTGAAATTGTTATATTTTGCTTATTTTTTTCCAAATCCTTCTCCAAAATTTCCGTATTCACTGCTAATCCTTTGCAAACTTTCACCACATCCGCTCTCAATTGTAGATTCATCTTCTCCATAGCAGCCTGCATCTTTTTTTCTATCTCAGCAAGTTTTGAATTAAATTCTAAAATTAACTCATTTTTCAAAAGTTTCAGGGTATTAAAAAAAGTCTCAGGTGTTAAAGAATCAGGCATAGGTTGTTTCTTTAAAATATGATCAAAAGAGTACTCAGTTCTTTTATTCACTACAGTTTTTTCAAGTTTAGAAGCCATTTCAATATTTTCAAAAAAAAAGACAAAGAAGAGAGGAAGAGGAAACCCAGATCTTTATTTAAAAAAGAAAATTCTTTTCCAAGTCCAGAGCCATTTAGATTTTTCCTTCTATAAAACTATAACTTAATTCCAAAGAAGAGAAAAAAAAGGGGGGGGGAAATCATCCTTCAAATCAAAGGTTTCCAGAGGAAAGGGCTGGTAACAAAGCAAAAATAACTTTCTCTTTTACACCACAGTTGCCAATCGCCATCTTGTTGCCACTCCTTATTAAGTTACTTTGTTTCTTCCATCTTAAAAACCCAGGAATGGAGTTAAAGTACAAACTATTAACTCCAGGACTCCTGTCTTCTTCTGGCTGCTCTCTGTATTTTTTAAAATAATTGTACCTCCTTTAAAGCAGCAGCGGTGGTCGCGGCATCTTGCTCCGCTTTAAAAGCGGAAGCTTCCAATCTTCCGGAGCAGCTGACAGGCTACCTGGGGAGCCCTTACCCTACGCGCCCTAAGTTGGTTTTTAGGGCACTAGGAGGGCTCTACCCCACCTGTCTCGCTCTCATCTCTCCCCTTCGCCCGGGGAGAGATTTTCAAGCCGCCAGACAGCTGTTCTGGCGGCTTTTACAGAAGATCAGAAGTGCGCCCTGCAAAGAGCGCCAGCGACGCCCCAAAGCCACTCAGTCTTGTCGGGGTTGAGTCTGAGTCTGTTTCTCCCCATCCAGGTCCTAACATCGTCCAGGCATCGGCACATTACATCAGCTGCCTTACTGAATTGAGACGGGGTGGTGATGTACAGCTGGGTGTCGTCAGCGTACTGATGGAAACTCAACCCATGTCTCCGGATGATCTCCCCCAGCGGTTTCATGTAGATGTTAAACAAGATGGGTGAGAGAACCGAACCCTGAGGCACCCCGCATAACAGGGGCCTAGGGGACGATCTCTGCTCACCTGTTAACACCGACTGTGTCCTATCGGTGAGATAAGAGGAGAACCACCGCAAAATGGTGCCTCCCACTCCCAACTCACTGAGACGACGCAGAAGGATACCATGGTCAATGGTATCGAAAGCCGCTGAGAGGTCAAGTAGCACCAGGATGGAGGAATTTCCACCATCCCGGGCTCACCAGAGATCATCCATCAGGGCGACCAAGGCAGTTTCAGTACTGAAGCCGCGCCTGAAACCCGACTGATAGGAGTCTAGATAATCCGTTTCCTCCAATAGTCGCAGAAGCTGAGTAGCCACCACCTTCTCAACAACTTTCCCTAAAAAAGGTAAGTTGGAGACCGGACGAAAGTTCTTCAAGTCCGCTGGGTCCAGGGAAGGCTTCTTCAGGAGGGGTCTAACCACCGCAACTTTTAACGGCTGCGGTACAGATCCCTCCGTCAAAGAAGCAATGACCACCGCCTGGATCCAGCCTCGTGCCACCTCTCTGCTGGCGGAAACCAACCAGGAGTGGCACGGGTCCAATAAACAGATGGAGGCACCCATCGCTCCCACGGCTCTGTCCACGTCTTCTGGAGAAACAGGCCCAAACTCCTCCCACAACGTTGGACTAAGACTTGCCCCTGTCATCTCAATGGACTCTGCCCAGCCGGAGTCCAGGTTTGACCGAATCTGAGCGACTTTATCCGACAGAAACTGTGTGAATTCCTCAGCTCTACCTTGCAAGTGTTCCTCGCTCCCCCCTTTAGCAAGGAGGGAGCGAGTCACCCTAAACAAGGCGGCTGGGCGAGAATCTGCGGACGCAATAAGAGCAGAAAAATGAGATCGTTTTGCCGCCCTTATCGCCACTAAATAAGACTTGATGTAGGTTCTTAATAGTGTTCGATCAGACTCGGTTTTGCTGGCTCTCCAGCGGCGTTCTAGACATTTCTTTTGGCATTTCATCTCCCGGAGCTCCTCGGTAAACCAGGGAGCCTTCCGGGATCCACTGCCACGGAGAGGTCGCCTAGGCGCAATCCGGTCTAATGCCGCTGATGCTGTGGTGTTCCATGCAGACACCAGGGAATTAGCCAAATTGTGTACCAGGGTTTCAGGTATTTCCCCAAGTTCCCTTTGGAATCCTTCTGGCTCCATTAGGCGCCTGGGGCGGAACCACCTAGTCAGTCCCGCCTCCCTGCGGGGAAGGAGTGGGGCTGCAAAGTCCAACCTCAGTAGGAAATGATCTGACCATGACAGTGGGGTGGTGACTATATCCCTTATCTTCAGATCATCTCTCCACTGCCCCGAAAGAAACACAAGGTCGAGCGTGTGACCCCCCTCATGAGTCGGACCCTGGATTACTTGGGTCAGGTCCATGGTTGTCTTGGAATCCATGAACTCCTGAGCTATCCCAGAGGTTTCGCCAGCCGAAGGCAGGTTAAAGTCCCCCAGCACCATAAGCCTAGGGAACTCAACCGCCAAGCCAGCTACCGCCTCTAGTAGCTCAGGCAGGGCCTTGCTAATGCATCTGGGAGGCAGGTACACTAGACAAAGGCCCACCTGAACCCCTAAGTCCAACTTCAGAAGGAGCGTCTCACATCCAACAATCTCCGGGGCAGGGCTCCTACGAGGATGCAGACTTTGGCGTGTTATCGTTGCCACTCCTCCCCCCCTTCCCTGGGGTCGTGAATGATGCTGCACTGAGAACCCGTCTGGGCAGATCTCAGAGAGGGCTACTCCTCCCTCTTGACCCATCCAGGTTTCAGTAATACACACCAGGTCTGCCCCCTCTTCTGTGATTAAATCACGTATCAGGGGGGCTTTGTTGATGATTGACCTGGCGTTCGGCAGCAACATCTTGAGCCCATGGCCCTGAAAACCCTGGTTGCCAGGTCCTCGGGTTGAGCAAGATGGAACCACATCGGAGGGGCCAGAACAAGGGATCGCTTGCAAGCAGCGAGGTCTTATTCCCCGAGAGCGGCCCGCCCCTCTACTCCCGCCGTATCTGCCTCTTCCCATTATGACCGAGATGTTCTGGCTCTCATCCCCACCAGAAACCCCCTCCCCCCGCTGGTCTCCCTCACTCCCTGCAGGCCATACATACCATTCTCACAAGACAGGGTCACTGAACCCCAGCCCCCCCACTTCTGTTTGTACACTCAGCAAGGGGGGATGGAATCGCAGCCCCCGGCTTTTCCATTTATTACACATACATTCTTTAAACAATCAGACACTCATCTCACTCATCTCCATACTCAATCACACCCATACCATATCTCAGAGGAGGGGAGTACAATTAAAAGGTTTTAAAAGGAAGGCAGGTTCAACAAGGTAAGGGTGTGCTGGGGAGGCAGGTTCCCTGGTTCGGCTCAGCCTCTCTATTGTTCTATGATCCCGGGATGGCAGAAAACCTCCCTTACTCCAATGACTTCGGGAGTGTAAAGTCCTGCCCCCCTCGGTATGCGATCTACTTCTGTCTGAGGGGGGATTCTGCATCTTCACCCTGCTTGCAGTAGTCTTTAAAGTGGGCAGGGACATCCGTAGGAACAGGGGTAAAATTAAGCAAAGCATCCAGGAAGATGTAATCGCCATAGGTGTAGGGAGTCTCTGGATGTGGTCTGGGAACAGCGTGGGGGGGGTGCAGTGCTCAGAAGGCAATTTAGCGCTGGTCGTACTCAGTCAGCACCTACCCCAGAATTGTTCACAGGCTAACAGAGCGGGCGGTAATGGCAGGCTTCTCACGATCTTTCCTGTTTCTTTGGGCATCTAAGAGTGACACTAGTGCCCGGGACGTGTCTCCACCCTCCTAGTAGTGGCGGGGGGGAGTCTCAGGGCTGGAAATTTCTGCACCGATAAGCAGTGCTCTCGCTCCTGAATGGGGGCCCAGTTCGCCAAGTTTCACATGGCCCCCCACAGCGCATGTCCAAACAGTCCCAATCCGTCCGCTCCAAAACTGATCACCACTTCGCTCACGATCTTCTTGGTGACAGTTAGCGAGCGGAGGTCTAAAGTCCGCTTCCCAGCTGGTCTTTCCCGAAGGAACAATAAGCGGCAAAAGCTCTCAGCTGCCGATGACTAGGCAGGCTGTCCGAGCTCGCCGTCTGTCTGCAGCAGTGTTAAAACCCCTCACCACAGTTTCACAATGATCCTCCGAAAAGCCTTCTGAGTCTGTACTCAATGTCCACGATTTTCGGTTCAAATTATTTGTATTCAGGCCTCGCAGAAACAATCGGCCCTCACGGTGTCTTACCGCTCCAAGATGGGCTCTAAGATGGGCGGCCGTCTCCGCAGATGGAATCAAATAGGAGAGATTTGCGGTGCTATCCGCAGGTGGCTGGTGTTTCCACCACCGTCTCCGGGTGCCTGCTAGAGTCCGGTCTCACCCCGAGAAGAAGAAAACTCCGGGGATGGTCTCCTTCAGGTGCGGCAGCCAAGAAAAGTTCAGTTCTCCTGCGGAGTGAGATCTTTCGCCGCCATCTCAGCTGTGGCTCCTCCTCCTCCTTCAATTATAAAGGCCTGATTTGGCCTTTATAATTGAAGAACCACTTGAATCTGGACCAAAATTAATAAAATTAATTGAGGAATTTGGAGAAGTAGCGGGACTTAAAATAAATAAAAACTAAACTAAAATTATAACCAAAAATCTTACAAAACCACAGATTAAGCAATTGGAAGAATTAATAGGTATGCAGGTGGTGAAAAAAGTAAAATACCTTGGAATTGGCTCACGGAAAAGTGCTCAACAATTAAGGAAGAAAATTATACCAAATTATTAACTCAAATTAAAAAGGATTTGGAAAATTGGAAAAACATTCAGCTTTCACTACTAGGAAGAATTTCTTCTATAAAAATGAATGTCCTGCCAAAGTTGCTATACCTATTTCAGGTGATTCCAATAAACCCAGGGAGAAATTTTTTCTCAGATTTGACAAAGATAACGTCAAAATTTATTTGGCAAGGAAAAAAACCGAGAATAAGGCAAAATTCACTTCAAGATGTTAAAGAAAGAGGTGGACTGGGTGTCCCAAATTGGCAATTATATTATTATTCGGCAGGTTTATCTTGGATTAGAGAATGGATACAGCTTAAAAACAGTAGAACCTTGATGATTGAAGGGCATTACCTTCATCTGGGATGGCATGCATATATCTGGGATGATAAATATAAAGTACATACTTATTTCAAAAAACATTTATTAAGAAATTCACTCCTTCAAATTTCGCTACAAATTAAAAGACAACACTATTCAAAAATTCCAATTTGGTATTCTCCCGTTGAAGCCCTTAAACATCCCAGTTTGATGTCTTATGACAGAGCTATAAAATATAAAGAATTAATCAATGAACAGGGAAATTTGAAGTGTAGAGATGAAGTGGCAGAAGGAGGTATAAATTTAGACTGGTGGACATATACCCAAGTCCAAGCAAAGTTCTACAAAGATAATAAGATATATGGTTTTCAGAAGGAATATAGCAACTTTGACAGGACATTTCTGGGACCGGAAGATAATTTGATTGGAAAAATTTATAAATTTTTAATAAAATATAAATTAGAAGAGGAGATAGTAAAAGAACCAATGCTGAGATGGGCCAAAAACTTTGGATATTCGATAGATTTAGATAAATGGGAAGAAACTTGGATGACAAATTGGCGGATGACAATGTCAGTGGCCTTCAAGGAGAACCAGTGCAAGATGTTTTATAGGTGGCACCTTCCACCAACAAGAATTGCAAGGATTTCGCAGAATTCATCTGCCTTATGTTGGAAATGCAAAAAAGAAATAGGCACATACTATCATACCTGGTGGACCTGTAAGAAAGCTAAGAGCTATTGGGCCATTATAGGGAAGTGGATTAAAGAAATAACCCAGGAAGAATTTTCTAATAAACCCGAGTTTTTCTTGTTAGGCATCATTGAACCAAGAGTTAACAAAGATACCCAATACATTACTATTCACATTCTAATGGCAGCTAGGATTATATATGCGCAGTTCTGGAAAAACAGTGAAACGCCTACAGAGGAGGACATAATTAGAAAGATAATGGACTGCGCTGAGATGGATAAATTAACAAAGGAATTAAAGGATAAACAAGAATCAGACTTTTATATAATATGGAACAAATTTTATGATTGGTTAAGAAAAAGAAGGAATGTATAAAATGTATATCTGCCAACTCTGAATAATATAAGATATTTGTGTATAAAAATTCATTAAATGTAACACGGTATATTTATATTAATATAAGTAAAAACTATAGATTTAAAAGGCTATATAGATAATACGGATATAGTTGTTTATTATGGTAAAAAAAATGTAACTTAAATTATGTAAAGTTCCGAGGATAGCTTATTGGAGTTAGGGGCTAAACAGAAAAGCCCAAAATGTTTATTTGTTGTTGTGTATGTCACTGTTGTATTGTTGTATAGTTTTGTGTATTTAATTAAAAAAAATTTAAAAAAAAGAAAATTAAAATTATAATGCATCATTCGTATGGCTGATATCTTGGTCAGCTACGTTTCTCAGTGAATTTGTACACAGAAGGAGTTTCGTGGAGCAATCCTTCAAATCTTCTTGTGTTGATCCTAACAAATTGAGAAAAACCCTCATTGAAAACTCAGATGTAGACTTCATGTCTATTTAAAATCATATTTTACATAATGACCTGAATTCACTGTAACTGGTAAGGCTAAAAATCACGTGGCTTTAGGAATATTTGTAACTGATTTTGGTTTAAATCCCATTTAAGTATCCATATGAATAAATATTAGTGTGACCCATATTAATAGAATTGCACTTATCCTGTTGGATGTAAATTTTCCTTACTATGACAAAAGAAAATACTTCTGCTCCTTAGAGAAAATTTTCCTGTTAGTTGAAAATAACTTTTTCCTGTGAAATCTTTCAATTTAGTCTATTTGTCTCAATTAGAAATGAATTAATTTCAGGGTAAATAAATTATACTCCACTTGTAGTGAAATTGTTTTATCAGTGAAAAGCAAACTAGAAAACATAAACATAAATAAATGAATTTGACTTCTAGGAAGTTAACTCTTGTTCTTATCATTTTAAATATTAATGTGGTAAATTAAAACATCACAGATTTTTGTTTTCAAAAAGTTTTATTAGTACAAAGTACAAACATTTTTCTCTTTTTCTCCCCCCCTTCCCCCCATCCCCCTCCCCATTCCACCATCCTCCCCCCCCTCTCCCACCCACCCCCCAACTTCCCAGAAAAAGCACAGGGTGTAATATTCAATAAAAATAAGATTAAATTATACTAACAAATTCTTAATTTCAAAATTTCTCTAAATCTTTAACTCCTTGTTACTCAAAACCTTTTAAGCATAATCTAAAAATCAAGCATATTATTAATCAATCAACATAACAATATCTCAGGCTATTAATTTACTCCACTATATATCCTTCATTTATATAATCTTTCAAATATAATAATAAAAAGAAGAGAGAGAAAAAGTCTTTCTTTCACCATTTCATTCAATTACACAACCATCAACCTCATTTCCTCAATGCTGGATAGATCTTCCTTCTTCCGACACTATACCTCTTCGATAAACATAAAAAGTAAAATATACTAACAAATTGTTAATTCCAATACTCTAATTCTTTAACCCCTTATAACTCAAAACCTTTTAAGCATAATCTAAAAATCAAACACATTATTAATAACCTAACATTCCAATATATCAAATTACTAGTTTCACAATAATTCTAAATCTTTAATTCCATATAGCTCAGAACCTTTTAAAAATAATCAAAAGAATTATTAAACCCCTCTTAAACCAATCCTTTAAGTGTCTTTCATTTATATAATCTTTAAAATATAATAGTAAAAAGAAAAAAAAGAAGACAAAGAGAAGACACAACCATCAGTGTCAATCCTCAATAGTAAATGGATGTTCTTTACTGCAAAGTGTCAATTTTCATTCATCTCTCCATCTGATCTATAACTTCCCATACTAAGATCAAATTTAGTCGTTCCTTCTTCTCGGTCGAACTTTAAATCTGACTCTTACAGCCTTTTGTGACTTGGTAATTTTTTGAATTGTCAGCTCTGCTCTTGTCCGACTCTGATCTTCTGTCTCCCCTTCCACATTATGAACATCTCTCTGGTTCTGTAAATCACCTTGATTCGTCAAAACTCCTTCCATCTGAACAACTATCAATGATTCTCCTCTCTCGTCTTCTATTGCTTCCTTCATTCTTCTTCCTTCTGGAATTTTGGATATGTTGGCCTTTAACACTTTTACATAAAAATCAGTAGCTTTCAATATCGTATTGAGCCGATATCTCTTTTCCAGATGTCTCACCACAATCCCATTTGGAGGCTCCCGTCTATACTGTACTTGCTGTTTTTTGAGTTCTTCAACCAGAAAGGCATAATCTTTTCTGGCTCTCAACATTTTAGGAGGAATTTCTTTCAATGTCATTACTTCCTGTCCATCTACCTGAAGCTTATTCTTGAAAGTCGCCTGTAGAATTTCATTCCGTAATGCCCTTGTGGTAAAGTATATTACGATATCTCTTGGCAGATGAGAATTAACACGATATATTTTATCAATTTGCATAACCAATTCCTCTTTTGTGATTCCAAGCGTGTGCACAAGTGCCTCCCCCATCCTTTCTTTTAAATCTTCTTGTGTTTTTTTCTTTTACACCTCTTAGTCTCAAAGCAAACTCCATACTTCTATATTGAATCATTAGCACCTCGGCTTCAAAGTTTTCCATATTATTTTGAGTCTTGTCTATATCTTCACCCAAGGTTATCACAGACTGTTTAATTTCTTCCACATCCTGCTCCAAAATTTCCATATTTCCTACCAGTCCTTTAAATACAACTATCATATCCTTCCTCAATTGCTGGTGTCGAGTATCAATCTCCTCTAAAGCAGCCTGTATTTTTTCATTAATTTCATTAATTTTTGAGTTAAATTCCATAACAAGTTCATTCTTCATGACTTTTAAAGCATCAAATAACTTTTCAGGTGTTAAGGTCTGTGAGGGTGTTGAATAAGGAGTGGATTGCATTCTTAAAGTATAAACAGGGGGGTGCTCAAATCCTTTATTAAAAACAGTCTTTCCAGGTTTAAAAGCCATTTAAAATTTTAGGTTAAACTTTTGATTTTAATCCAAGATCAGAGATGGAAGAGAATTCATCAAAGTCAGGCGTTTTCAAACATTTCAAACTCCCTCCTTGCAAAAGGGGGGAGCAAGGAACACTTACAAGGCAGAGCTGAGGAATTCGCTGAGTTTCTGTCGGATAAAGTCGCTCAGATTCGGTCAAATCTGGACTCCGGCTGGGCAGAGTCCATTGAGTTGACAGGGGCTAGTCTTAGTCCATCATTATGGGAAGAGTTTGGGCCTGTTTCTCCCGAGGATGTGGACAGGGCTGTGGGAGCGATGGGTACCTCCACCTGTTTATTGGACCCGTGCCCCTCCTGGCTGGTTTCGGCTAGCAGAGAGGTAGCACGCGGCTGGATCCAGGCGGTGGTCACCGCTTCTTTGAGAGAGGGATCCGTACCGCAGTCGTTAAAAGCTGCGGTGGTGCGACCCCTCCTGAAGAAGCCTTTCCTGGATCCAGCTGACTTGAAGAACTATCGTCCGGTCTCCAACTTACCTTTTTTAGGGAAAGTTGTGGAGAAGGTGGTGGTTACTCAACTTCTGCAGCTCCTGGATGAAACAGATCATCTAGACCCTTACCAGTCGGGTTTCAGGCGCGGCTACAGTACAGAAACTGCCTTGGTCGCTCTGATGGATGATCTCTGGCGGGCCCGGGATGGGGGAAATTCCTCCATCCTGGTGCTACTTGACCTCTCAGCGGCTTTCGATACCATCGACCATGGTATCCTTCTGCATCGTCTCAGCGAGTTGGGAGTGGGAGGCACCGTTCTGCGGTGGTTCTCCTCTTATCTCGCTGATAGGATGCAGTCGGTGCTGGCAGGGGGGCAGAGATCGTCCCCTAGGCCCCTATTATGTGGGGTGCCTCAGGGGTCGGTTCTCTCGCCCATCCTGTTCAACATCTACATGAAACCGCTGGGGGAGATCATTCGCAGACATGGGGTGTGTTTCCATCAGTACGCTGATGACACCCAGCTGTACATCACCACCCCGTCTGACTTCAGTGAGGCAGTTGATGTAATGTGCCGGTGCCTGGACGACGTCAGGATCTGGATGGGGAGGAACAGACTCAGACTTAATCCCGATAAGACTGAGTGGCTGTGGATATTGCCTCCTAAGGACTACGACAACTGTCCCTCCGTGGTCCTTGAGGGAGCGAAACTGACTCCCTCGGACCAGGTCCGCAACTTGGGGGTCCTTCTAGATCCACAGCTAAAATTGGACCATCATCTTTCAGCTGTGGCTAGAGGGGCCTTTGCACAGGTTCGCCTGGTGCACCAGTTGCGGCCATATTTGGAGAAGGAGGCTCTACTCACGGTCACTCATGCCCTTGTCACCTCTCGCTTGGACTACTGCAATGCGCTCTACATGGGGCTACCCTTGAAGAGTATCCGGAGACTTCAGTTGGTGCAAAATGCGGCTGCGCGTGCTGTGGTGGGTGTGCCAAGGTACACCCACGTGACATCGATACTCCGCCAGCTGCATTGGTTGCCCATCGGTCTCCGGGTCCAATTCAAGGTGTTGATCACCATCTTTAAAGCCCTTCATGGCTTGGGACCAGGTTATCTACGGGACCGCATTCTGCCTCATACTTCCCTTCGACCGGTTAGGGCCCACAGAGTGGGCCTCCTCCAGGTCCCGTCGGCCAAACAATGCCGGCTGGCGGGCCCAAGGGGGAGAGCCTTCTCTGTGGCTGGCCCTGTGCTCTGGAACCAACTTCCACCAGAGACCCGAACTATCCCCACTCTGCTGGCCTTCCGGAAAGCTGTTAAGACATGGCTTTTCCTGCAGGCGGGGGGTAGAGCTTAATTCATTCGAGCCCACCCCCCAAGTATGTATGATGTTGAATGGTTGGTGATGATTCTTTTTATAGTGTGTTTTAATTTTTATATTTGCTTTTAATTAACTTTTTAGATTTTGGTTATTCTTGTATTTTCTCACTGTTGTACGCCGCCCTGAGTCCTTAGGGAGTTGGGCGGCATATAAGAATTCCAAAATAAATAAATAAATAAAATTTAAAAAACAAAACAAAAAAAACCCACCTAATCCTTTATTAAAAACAGTCTTTCCAAGTTTTGAAACCATTTAGGTTTTAAAAATTAGATTTGTTATTTATTCCAAAGTCAGAGAGAAAGAAAAAAGAATTCCTCAGAGTCAGGCATTTCCAAACAAAGGGCTGCTAACAAAATGGAACTTTCTAGCTTTCACTTCCACACCCTCTGTATCTTCAATTGCCATTTTGTTGCTTGTTAGCTCAGTTAATTTGTAACTTCCGAAGTGAAAGTCAGCAATGGAGTTAAAGTTAAGGTACTTGCCATCAGGTCTCCTGCCTTTTTCTGTCTGCTGTCTGTATTGAATCAAAATATTATAAATCCCATCTTGCAAGCAGAGGTGGTCGCGGCATCTTGCTCCGCATATAGCGGAGGCGTCCGAAGTCCTGGAGCAAGTGACAGGCTGCCTGGGGAGCCCTCATCCTTCGTGCCCCAGATTGTCTCCTGGGGCACTAGGGGGGCTCTACCCTCACCCATCAGCTCTCATCCCTCCCCTTATCCCGGGGAGAAGATTTTCAAGCCACCAGACAGCTGTTCTAGCGGCTTTACGGGACCTCAGAACAGGCGCTCAACGAGGAGCGTCCTTGATGCCTACGGAGCCAAACCGGAAGTCAAAACATCACAGATTTTGAGTCTTCATATTGCCTTGTTATTGCTCTGGGAGCTGAACTGTCAACATTCTGTAGATTTGAATGCACATATTTTTGTGATCATTAACATCCTTGTACCAGACTTGAAATTTTTGCTTTACCTTTTGAATCTGGTTGATCTCATAAAGTGTGTACATATGTGTATGCATACCCATACTCAAAACACATTCAAATTATTTCTTCGCAAATGTTGGTTAGAAATTAAGTGCCTATCAAAATATTCTTATTAGGCTAACACAACTTTACATTTTACAAACATCCTGGGAAGAATTGCCTTTTGTTGTCTTTTACAGCTGGAGCCAAATCATACATATGTATGTATGAAATTTAGTCATCTTGTTTTCCACAATTAGAATACTTTGGCGAAATAGAAAGTAATTTGCAGTAATGCCTGAATATAGCATCAGAAGACTCCAATCTGAAATTTTAAACATTTTGAGCATTATTATAGGCATGTAGGTTCACTGTCTATGGCTAGGTGACAGAGGTGGGTTCCTGCCGGAGCGGCCCTGTGTGCAGGTCTGGTAGGGAGCGGATTACCCAATCGCTCCGGAGCCCTCTCTGCCGGTCCATCGTGCGTGTCGCCATATTTCCCCGGTGATTTTGCATTGATTTTGCTTCTGCGCATGCGTGGAAGCAAAATCGCGCTGAAATCTCGCGAGGGGACGCGCGCGCGCGAGAGGTTTCGGTGAGATTTCGCTTCCATGCATGCGCGGAAGCAAAATTGTGCCAAAATCTCACGTGTGCGCGCGTCCCCTCATGAGATTTCGGTGCGATTTTGCTTCCGCGCATGCACAGAAGCAAAATTGCACGAGGGAGTGCACGCGCGTAGCGAGCATGTACGCCCCCGAAACTTGGAGATGCGCACACAGCGCACCAGCACCGGTAAGAGGGCAACCCGCCACTGCTAGGTGGAAAATAAAATGACAACGGTCAAACTGAAATCAATGTTCAGATATTTCCATTAGAGTTCTTCTGAATTTTTTGTCTGGAGATGAGGGAATTGAAAGCCCTGATACTTTTTTCATTCTGAAGATAAGGGATAGCTAAGCTAGCTACTTTAAGCATTCTAATGTTTAAATAGATTGAGTTATGCTTTCATTAAAAAGGAAAGAAAAAAATGGTGACTTGTGGAGGATAAGCCAGCAATGTTTTGCACCTTTTCCTTGTATCTTCCACATAGAAGAGGGGTTTTTTTGTATTTTTTTTATTTTCTCTCTCCACAATTTCCATGCATATTCAATACATATACCTTGCAATATATCAATAATATAGTTAATTATACATTCCATCAATATTTTTATATCATTTTCTAAACACATAATTTTTTATTTTGCGTATATGTTATTAATCTAATGCTGCCTCCTCAAAACCTAATTTTGTCTCCTGGGTCTACCACCATTTAGTTTCAAATTTTAACTCAAATCCACCACTAAAGCTTAACTTAAAAACAAAACACATTGTCTCTTTTGCTTCTTAATTTTAGGCCGTATTGCTCACTCTCCTCACTTAATATCTGTACTCATCATTCTTTTTTTTAAATCTATCATTTCTGAATGCCCTAGATACATTATTACAACAATTATTCCATTTTCATTTTTTCTTATTTTTTGTAAAGTCCAACATATTCATATTAACAATTCAATTTTGTATAAAAACCTTATAATATTATTAATTATATGTTAAAAAAAACCTATTATCCCAATTAATTGTAATATTATAATTCTAAAATATAAACCACCATCCAGCAAATTTTTAGTTATCACCTTTTGTTTTCTCTTATTCCAATCATTTCTAAACAGCCAATAAAAAATCAACGTTATAATTGTCAACTTAAATTGAAATCCCATATTAATAATAATAATTAATTATTATTGTTCCGGCCCCTCCAATTTGGTTCCATTGAGCTCAACCAGAGTACCCAGTGACCGGGGTTTTCACGGCCCTGGGCTCAAGCTGATGCTGTTGAATGCCAGGTCAATTGTCAGCAAAGCCCCTCTGGTATGTGATTTACTCATGAGTGAGTGGATTGACCTGGCATGTATAACTGAGACCTGGCTGGACCAGGAGGGGGGAGTAGCCCTCTCCGAGATATGCCCAGACAGATTCTCAGTGTTGCATCAGCCACGACCCCAGGGAAGGAGGGGAGGAGTGGCTATTATAATGCGCCGGAATCTGCATCCTCGTAGGAGCCCTGCCCCGGAGATTGTTGGGTGTGAGACGCTCCTTCTGAAATTGGACTTAGGGGTTCAGGTGGGCCTTCTGTTAGCATACCTGCCTCCCAGTTGCATTACCAAGGCCCTGCGTGAGCTGCTTGAGGCAATAGCAAGCCTGGCGGTGGAGTTCCCCAGGCTTATGGTGCTGGGGGACTTTAACCTGCCTTCGGCAAGTGGAACCTCTGACCCAAGTAATCCAGGGTCCGACTCATGAGGGAGGTCACATGCTTGACCTAGTGTTTCTCTTGGGGCAGTGGAGAGATGATCTGAAGCTAGAGGATATAGTCACCAACCCGTTGTCGTGGTCAGATCATTTCCTACTGAGGTTGGATTTCACAGCCCCAATCCTCCCCCGCAGGGAGGCGGGGCCGACTAGGTGGTTCCGCCCCAGGCGCCTAATGGAGCCGGAAGGATTCAAATTCCATAATTCCTTTCATTTCTTTCATTTCCTCTGTCATTTGATTTATATTTTCATTCATTTCATCAAATCCATTTTTAAAGTATTCACATAAAGTTAAGAACATATTTTTTACTTCTGCTACATCCATTTTCTCTCCCAAGCTATGTAATGATATTGGTGTTGTCATTGGTGGATGATGTGGTATCTTCCATTTTATAATTCTTCAGGTTCACAATCTTTACAGTCAGTCCAGCTGCTAACAAATGTCTGTTTTCACAGCCTTTTAAAACTGTCTTCTATTGTCAATTACAATACTTAAATCCATGCTTTCCACTCAACCTCAGATCCTTCTGATCTTTTAATATTTAAAGTTCAGTCCAAGTTCATTCTTTCAGATAAATACAAACAGTCTCTTGATTGTATAACAAATTACTCCTAGTTCTATGTTTTCCAAATATCAAAGTATCTTTCCTTATTCAAGGTCAGCAGCTGTCAGGAAGTCCATGAAAATATTCCATCATTATATTTCCTCCAACCAGTAGATCACAATCCCCCAAGTCTGCTTTTTTATTCAATAATATTCATCTGTATTCTTAAATCAATTTTATCAACAAGATATTCTCATATAAACTTCTTTTCCAGACTCTTAAACCATCAAGCTTATTAACAAAAATTCAAATTCTCAGAGATTGGGCATCAATTTCAATTCTGTCTTTTTTTCTTAATTCTCTATGATTCTCTGTTGGCTAGATAGCCACTTTTCCAAATTTTCAGTCCTTTTGTTCCCTTTTAAATTTCCAAAAAGTCCTTTTAAGGCTTCTGCCAGCAACAACACTCACCAGATTCTTCTCTCCTCTCACTCTCCAGCACTTAGCTTTGCATCTTCCTTCCCAGGTGACTCCGATCTTCAACAAGCAATCCAAATCAGTCCGTTCGTGACTGCCGTGGCTTGGACAGCTTTACAAGCCGTTTTCCAGTGCCGCCGGTCGAGGGCTCTCTGTCGGTTCCCTGGGGGATTTGCTGCCCCCTCTCAGATTGCCGACAGCATCTCTCTTCTTCACCACTCCTCCAGGGTGGTTCCGACCTGATTCTGATCGAACCAGGTCCCCAGGCGACATGGATATCAGGGTTCCCCAGTGGAGCACGGGGAACTCCGTGTCGCCACGGGGATTGGCCATGCCCTCTCCCCCATAGAAGAGTTTTAAGGTAAAGAAAATGGCTTCTTGGAGAAAAGGCAAGAAAATAATATAATTAATGGATCATATTAAAATATTTTCTGTCTAGACTTTGGAGGGAGATAGATGCGCATGTGACCTTTATTCCAACTTGAGTCTTTTCCACCAGGCTCAGGTTTATCTCTGTATAAAAATCCTAGAATGCTTGAGATTAGGATTGTGGTTACAGCTAATTTTTAGGTCTGTTCTAAATTCTTTTTTTAAAAAAAATATTTTTATTAATATATAAACATTAAAAAAGACAAACATACATTGAAGACAACACCATATGTACTTACATGTACATATATACAAAGTTTTACAGTAAACGACTTGGCATAGGTTTTAGTAGATTAATACATATATAATTATATTTATATTACTTATATTTATCTATTATTCTATCAGTTAATAAATTCTTAATTGTGACTTATCTATCTATCTAGATATTTCTATATTTCTTTTGTTCCATTTCTTTTTTCTAGCCAGTTATAGAAGAGATTCCAAGTTTCAAAGTATTCTGAGTTTTCCTTCTGTTTCAATTCTAGTGTTAATCTGTCCGATTCTGCACATTCTAAGATTTTCCTTATTGTTATGTTTTCTGTTGGTACGTCACCCTGTTTCCAATGCTGCGCTAATACTATTCTTGCTGCCGTTAGTATGTGTGTTATGATATACCAGTTCTTTTTTTCTATTTCTTGATCTAACATCCCTAGCAAGAGGGTTTCTGGTGTAAAATTTATTTTTAATTTAGTTATTTCTTGAATCCAGTTGTGTATAGTTTGCCAGAAATTTCTAGTTTTGGGACACGTCCACCACATGTGATAATAGGTTCCATTTTTGTGGGGGCATTTCCAACATTTTGGGTTCATGTTTGGGTACATTCTGGCCAATCTCGCTGGTGGAAGATGCCATCTGTAGTACATTTTGTATATATTCTCCTTGTATGCTGCTGATTTAGTTATTTTCAAATTTTTAATCCATGTTTCTTCCCACTGTTCCTGGTTTATTTCATATCCAAAATTTTTGATCCAACTCGTCATATTTCCCTTAACTCTTTCTTTTTTCATTTTATAGTTTATTAAAAATTTATAAATTTTTGTTATCATCTTTTTTTCCGGTCCCAATAAGATTTTATCTAATTCTGATTTCTTTTTTGCTACTCCAAATTTTTTCATGTCCTCCTGTAGTCTGGTTTTAATTTGGTAATATGGCCACCAATCTATCCCGATTCCTTGATCTCTTAGAGTTTGGATCTCTTTTAGGTTCCCTTGTTCATCTAGTATTTGTTCGTATTTAACCATTTTGTATATGTCTGTTGTGGTGGGGTATGTAATCGCCTCCATAGTCGAAAACCATGTTGGGATTTCTGTGTAATGTTGATGTTTTATTTTGCTCTAAGTGTTATATAATGAGTCTCTGATTTTATGTTTTTGGAAGTAGGAATGTGTTTTGTGTTTTCCGTCCCATATGAAACTATGCCATCCTACCTGTAGATCATGTCCCTCGAGCGTTAATATTCTTTTATTGTTAATTTTAATCCAATCCGTTATCCACTGTAGAGATGCTGCTTGATAATAGGTTTCCCATTCTGGAAGTCCAAAGCCCCCTTGCTCTTTATTCTGCTGTAAATATTTTAATTTAATTCTTGCCTTTTTTCCTGACCAAATGAATTTAGATATCATTTTATTTAAATTGTCAAAATATTTTCTATCTAATTTAATTGGTATCGTTTGGAACAAATATAATATTTTTGGTAGCACTGACATTTTAATCGTGGATATTCTCCCTGTTAATGAAATAGGTAGTTTTGTCCATTTTTCTAAATCTTTTTCTATTTGTTTATTCAGCTCTATATAATTATCATTTTTAATTGTTATGCATTTGGCCATTAGTATTATTCCTAAGTATTTAATTTTTTTAACCGTTTGAATACCCAATTTCTCTTCCAGTTCCTGAATTTGTTTATTTGGTAAATTCTTCGTTATTATTTTGGTTTTA
Organism: Diadophis punctatus similis; assembly: GCA_023053685.1. Taxonomy (NCBI): domain Eukaryota; kingdom Metazoa; phylum Chordata; class Lepidosauria; order Squamata; family Dipsadidae; genus Diadophis; species Diadophis punctatus. The sequence continues at coordinate 22,890,687 of JALIGW010000008.1, forward strand.
TTTTTATTGATTTTTAGGCCTGCTACTTTCCCAAATTTGTTGATTTCCTCTATTAATTTTGGTCCTACCTCAATCGGGTTTTCCATATTAAAGACCATATCATCTGCAAAAGCTTGCAGTTTGTATTCTTGCCCTCTAATTTTAAGTCCTTCAATATTTGAATTTTGCCTAATTCGTTGTAGCAGCGTTTCTAAAGTGAATATAAATAGCAAGGGAGACAGTGGACATCCCTGTCGTACTCCTTTTTGAATGTCAAATTTGTCTGTTGTATCTTGATTTATAATTATTTTTGCTGTCTGTTTTGAGTATATGGCTCTAATCATCCTGATATATTTGGGGCCGAAATTTGTAATCTCTAACTTTTTAATAAGAAAATCCCAATTTAAATTATCAAATGCTTTTTGAGCATCGAGGAACATGAGAGCTACAGGTTTTCCTGGATTTGCCTCATAATATTCTAGTATATTCATAATTGTTCTTATGTTGTTTCTAATGTTTCTATGTGGGAGGAAACCATTTTGATCCAGATGTATGTTTTTGTTAATTACATTTTTTAGTCTTTCTGCCATTATGGTCATGAATATCTTATAGTCCACATTTAACAGCGAGATTGGCCTGAAGTTTTGTATCTTCTGTTTTTCTATTTTCTCTTTTGGGATTAATGATATTATTGATTCTGCCCATGTTTTAGGAATTTCCCCTTTATTTAGTACTTCATTGTATGTTACTAGCAATAATTGTTTAATAGGGTTCTGCAATTCTTTGTAGTATTCCGCAGGTATACCATCTGGTCCAGGCGTTTTGTTGTTCTTTTGTTTTTTTATAGCTTTTTCTAGTTCTAGAGGTGTTATTTCTTCATCTAACATGTTTTTGTCTAATTCTATTATTGGTGGGTCTTTTGCCTGTTGCAGGTAGGTTTGTATAAGCTCTTCCCTTATTTCCTCTTTTTTATATAGTTCTTTAAAATATTTAAGTATTATATCTTTTTTGTCCTCTAATGTTGTCTTTACTTCACCCTTCTCATCTTCTAATTGTTGTATATGTCTTTCCTCCCTTTCCTTTCGTAATTTATAGGCTAGCCACCTGCCTGGCTTGTTAGCATTTTCAAAGTAATTTTGTTTTGCCATTTTAATTTTCTGTGCCACCTCCTCCTGTGTCAGTAAATTAATTCTATGTTTAATTAGGGCCTTTTCTTCTTTAATTTTTTCATTTAATTGTTCCGTTTGTTGTCTGTATTCTAATTCTCCCATTTTTTTTTGCAGTTCATTAATTTGTTTATTTCTGTTTTTATTTCTTTTAATGGTATATGTTGTAGTTAATCCTCTTATGTATGCTTTTGCGGTATCCCATAGGTTCTGAATTGTAGTATCGTTATTCCAATTTTCCTTCATAAAGAAGGCTAATTCTTTTTCCATATAATCAATATAGCTCCTTTCTTTTAGTATTGCCCTATTCATAAACCATCTCTTGTTTGTCTTTCTCCTCTCTTTTATTGTAAAAGCTATAGGATTATGATCCGCCCATATATTTGGTTTTATTTCAATTTCTTGGATTTTATTCAATATTTCTGTGTCAGCCCAAACCATGGCTATTCTCGACCAGGAGTTTTGTGGGGTGGAATAATATGTGTACTGGTTTTCGTGTGGGTGGTTTTCTCTCCATGCATCCCTAAGGTTAAATTCCCTAGTTAGGTCAAAAAAATCACATGGTAGTATCTTTCTTTCATGTTGTTTTTTATTTGCAGATTTGTAGTCCAATTTATTATCTGATACAGCATTAAAATCTCCCACTATACATATGTTTTCTTTTTCTAATTTGACTATTTGTTTATGTAATTCTTTAAAGTACTCTTTTTGTTTGTTATTAGGTGCATAAATTATTATGAGTAGCATTTTTTTTTGGTTTATTAAGGTCTCTATCATTAGTGCTCTACCTTCCTTATCCTGGTATACCTGTTTTGGTTGCAGCCAATCCTTAACATATACTGCAATCCCTCTCTTTTTTGAATCATCCAGTGATGTGAACAACTTTCCAAGTTTTGGTGCCTCTAATAATTTGATATGCTCTTTTTTAACATGTACCTCTTGCAGACAGATTATATCTAGATTCTGTTTTTGTAGTTTATTGAAAGTTTGTCGTCTTTTAATTGGCGAATTGATTCCATTTATATTTACTGATAGTATTTTAACTAAATTTTCCATCTTATTATTTTGCTGCTGCCTTGGCTGTTCTTGCGCTTCGTGTTTCTACTTGGGTCTTGGTGTATATTTTCTCTAACTTCTCTCTTTCTTCTGTACTTTGTTCTTCTTGGCTCTGTGTTTCTAATTCTATGCTGCTCTCTCCTTCTGGTTCTAAATAATGCTCAATAAAATGATCTGCTTGCTCAAATGTGTCTATTCTAACTTTTTTATCTTTCCATGTGACCAGAAGTCCTTCTGGCACTAGCCATCTAAATGACACTCCTTTTCTTATTAGTTTCACTGAAAGGTATTGGAAGTCTCTCCTTTTGTCTCTTATTCTCTTTGGTATCTGTTTCAGAACTGTAATATCTTTTCCTTTATAATTTATTTGTTCTGTTCTTGTAATTTTGTAAATCTCGTCTCTTATATGTTTTTTTGTAAATCTTACATGAATTTCTCTTGGTAGTTTATGTTTCCTTATGTAATTGTTCTGAACCCTATATATCTCATCAATGTTAGTTTTTATTTCTTCCTTGTCTACTTGGAGAACCTCCCCCAGAATTTCTGACATTACATTTCTAGTGTCCTCTTCCTTTTCTTCTAGTACATTCTGGAATCTTAAATAATAATTTGCTTTCTCAAGTTCCAACAGTGAGATTGCCCCCTCTAACTCCCTGTTTATTGTTCTCAATCTTTCTTCTGTTGCATCTTGTCTTTTTTCTGCCTTCTCTGTTTTTTCCACTATTATCTGTATTTGTTGTTCGTGATTGGCAACTATTTCTTGTATATTTTTCATTCTACTGTCTAACTTCTTAATATCTCCTTTAACTACTTCGAAGTTCCCTTTCATTTCCTCGTGGTTATTTTCTATTGTTTCTTGCGTTTTTATCATTTTTTCCTGTGATGCAAGCATAAATTCTGTAATGAGGCCTGCATAGTTTGTAGGGAGGGGGTTTGTCCCTGTTTCTCTACAGTCGTCATTTCTGTTAGTAATCTTTGTCCTGCCGGTGATGGCGCAGCTGAAACTGCTTTCTTTACAGTTTTTGTCACCGTGGTCGAGGACATTTGTGCTTTTAAGAATAATTTTTAAAGAAATTACTCCAAACTTTCATATAGCCTCCTCCTATATTTCCCCCTTCCCCTTTCTCCACCAAGCAAGCAATGTCAATATTCTAATTCCACCTTTGTCACAGTTTTATACATTTTGTCATTTGAACTCCTAGTTCTTAATTCCTAAGTCTTGATTTCAATTTTCTATGTATATATAGACAGTCAATTTCTATTATTATTTTTCAGAGACTGCACAGTCACTGTCACTCTTTTTTTCCTTTTATATGTCTCTGTTATTCTCCTCCTTCTATACCAAATCCAGTGTATCAAATTCAAATCCAATGTTAAGCAGTAGTCTCTTTAAATCACTATAGTTTCTAAATTTCTGATTTTTGCTGCAACAGTTTCCAAATGTGTGATGTTGATCTCAAGGGACAGTTGTTAAAAATTATCTCCTTCAGCTTCTCTAAGATGTCGCTGTCAGCTTAAAGAAATCTTTGCTTGCTTCCGCAGTATAACAGAGCCAGTATTCCCACTGGTTTCACTTTTCCTTAGTTGTTTATTCAGGCACCAAAACAAAGTTCCGATCTTAAATCTAGCAGCAGTTTTTTTTTTCCTTCTTTTCCCCCCAATCTTTCAGAACTCCTTTCTTTTTATTTGGTAATGTCCTCTCTTATAGCTCCTTACCGCTTCTGTGCCGCCTGTTCCACTCGGGAGACTTTCACTTTTCCGCCCTTTGCTGTTCCGTCTCCAATTTCAGGTTCCGCACTTTAAGATTGATGAAAGTATTCGGCCAAGGGTTACTGTTTCCCTCTCGCTTTCTTCCTCTATGTCAGGATCAAGGCGCCATGACTCTGGATCATCTATCCACCTCCGATCTCCGATCTCTTTCGCGGCTGTTATCGGGGGTTTCCACCTATTTCACCAGGAGATAGCACTTTCTCCTGGTGCAGTTCAGTGTCCCTCTTCTTTTAGCAATCTCCTCCAGAGAGTCGCATGCCGCTTTCGGCTACCAGCTCCGCGAAAAGTCGGGCGAAGTCCGCTGTCAGCTTTCTTCGCTCCGCACCAGCATAGCGCCCGCCCCGGAAGTCCAGATCTGTTCTAAATTCATTTGGTCAATCAAATCTAAACATATTAAATATTGTATCCCCTTATTCCAAAATAGGTACCTATAAATAAAAAAAAATATTGCTAAACTGACAATCATGACATTTGTTCAAAAATAATTACCAAAGAACACTTTACAAATTAATCCCTCAAACTCAAAATCGGCCCCACATATTTAAATTTTAAAGAGACTCAGCAACTGGAAGTTTGCACCTTAAATACTAATTGAATGAGCCATCAGAATGAGCTCAGCTAATCTGAATTTTAATTTTAATTAGGAAAGACCATATCATTTCTCAATAATAATATAGAGAATAAAAAGGCATCATCCCTAAACATTTTTTGTTTACCACTATTCTTCTATTTATGCATTGGTAACTTAAATCATTTTAAGTACAGTGATGCTATTTACTTCTATTTTCAAAGCATTATTTGAAAATATTAGGTGATAGATACTATAACAACATGGATTCTACTCACTGTGTGCTTTGCTGATTGCTTGCGGTGGTTATACTTAGTCTGAAAACACAACATATTTTTACAGCCAAATTCCATTTTGCATATTCATTTCTAATAAAATTTAATATATGATATCAGTAATGTTAAATGAAATTTCTTCTAACTTGTAACACAATAGAGTATCTCCTTTCTTGTCAATATATACTTTTCTTTATATTACGGTAATTAAAACATGGAAAATGATTTAAAACATTCTTTCACATTAGCATAATAATAAAATGGAATCAGTAATTTGTGTAACAATTAAAAAGTAAAGAATTTTGTATTTATTTATTCTGTGTTGTATTTTTGCTATATAACCATCAAGGCAGCATGCAGCAAATGAAAAAAAATGAACACAAAAATTAAAAACTCTTCAAAACATTAAAACAAAATGCAACACTGGCAGAAAAATCCTTTTTTTTAATTGGAGCACTATAGTGATTGAAGACCATGTTAAGAACTAGGTGTGTATTCTTTGTGTGCAGATGGTGAAGAGAATATACTAATGCCCCTTTTTCCCTTCTACACAGAATGTAGACAAGTGGACATTTGATGTATTTGCATTAAATGATGCTAGTGGGGATCATGCACTAAAATTTATTTTCTATGAACTGCTCACACGCTATGATCTGATCAGCCGTTTCAAGGTTAGTATCTGCTCCTTTCTCCTATTCCATAGATCAGTAATTTATAGTTCTGGGTGTTTTATCATTGTTGTTTTAGATTTTGGCTACTGATTACAATATATTGTCCTCTGATTTATTTAGAATGTTCTTATTATTGTAATAAATTAAAATTGGGCAATTTCAGAAATCTATGACTCTATTTTATATGGGATAAAATTAGTAGTATTAAAAGCTTCGCCAAAGGAAGTCTTCCTGTAAAATTATGGCTTAACCACATCATGCTTTTTGGCTTTATTTTCAATACTTTTTGCTTCCTATTCCTATCCAGGTTATTTGTGGCTTATTTCTCCCCCCCACCCCCATTCTAAGTTTTGAATTCTGTGTGTGGACAAGACATGGACAAGTATTCTGAGGAGTACTTGCAAGGAGCTTTACTTGAAAGGATTTAATAAATATAGGTAGGACATACGTGCAAACACACGCATACAGGAAAAAAAGTCACAATCCCCTTGTTTGCTTTCATAGCTTGTTTCCAAAGAAGTACAAATGACCAAAGTCCAAAGTCAGGATTGACCGAGGTCTAGAAGGCCGAGAGTCTAAACATCAGTTGTTGGTCCAAGTTCCAAGTAGCAGAGTTTCCACAGGCAACAAGCACCTGCTCTGTACTTAGCCATTTGGGCTTTAGGGCTGTCAAGAAATCCTGGATCCAATTCTTCATCTCTTGCTGCCTGTGGCTGACTTGTATATTCTCTGGTCTTGTCAATCTCTAATAATTGATTGCAGACTTCCCGTGAAACTGGAGTTCATACAAAGCTTCTTCAGTGACTTGTTTCATTTCAGTCTGTTATGAATATGAGCTGTCCATCTCATTGATGGGCTTTCATTTTTAGTGGCATGACTTTGAGTGTGATGTAAGGAACAGGGAGTAAAGAAGGATTTGTAAGGAACATGGAGTACAATTTTTCACCAATCATTATATTGATACCTAATTTTAAATGGAATTATTGTTCTCGAATGAGGAAATGCAAATGCTATAATAATGTAAATATGATTAATTAACATAAGTGGTTATTCTATAAAACTATCTGCATTTTGGGTGACAAGAGTATTATTTGGCTTCATAGCCATTACAGGAAGTAAAGGAAAAGAATTTAATTCTTCACAGATCCCAGACTATGTACACGCATCCCCTGCCCCATCTGCCACCCCCCAAATTGTGCCCAAACATCTTACCAGAGTCTGGAAGCTCGCCGCTTCTCTTTCTCGGCCGGTCTTTGCAGGGAAACTCCTTGAAATGTAAAGAAAAACTTCTCATGATTGCGAGAAATTAACAACTTCTCGCACTTGCGAGAACTTTTTCTTTACATTTCAAGGAGTTTCCCTGCAAAGACTGGCCAAGAAAGAGAAGCAGTGAAGCTGCCAGATGCTGGTAAGATGTTTGTGCACAATTTGAAGGTGGCAGGGGATGGAGAGGGGCGGGCTGTGAGACGCGCATCTTACCAGCGTCTGGCTTCTCTCCGCCACTACTCTCTCTTGGCTGGTCTTTGCAGGGAAACTCCAATGTAAAGAAAAACTTCTGAATGAGCTGCCACCGCCTGGAAAAATAACGTGAGTAATGGGCTGTCTCGCAGTGCCTCTTCTCTCTCTTCTTCACCCATGTGGCAGCTGTGTGTCTAGAGATTGGCAGGCCAGATTTGGTGAGCCGGATGAACTGCTGCCACTGCTGCCACTCAGGAGAAGAAGAGAGAGAGAGAGAGAGCCCATTTCTCATGTTGTTTTCTTCCCGGGCGGCGTCAGTGAGTTCAGCTCCCCGAATCTGGCTTGCCGATCTTGGCCAGTGAGCGGGAGTGCCAGGTGGGGAGGGGTGGGGCAGAGGAGAAATGAGATGCATGGAGTGAGGTAGGGCTCCCCTTGCTGTCTCTTCTCCCCTGCTTGCCGGGCATGGCAGGAGTTGGAAGTCAGCTCCCCGAATCTGGCCTGCCAATCTCGGTTGGCGAGGGGGGAGCGCCGCCTCTCTCTTCTTCTTCTTCCGAGCTTCTCAGTGCCTCCTCCCTCTTCTTCTCCTGAGTGGCAGCCATGTGTCCAGAGATCAGCAGGCCAGATTCGATGAGCCAGATGCACTGCTGCCACTCAGGAGAAGAAGAGAGAGAGGAGGTGCTGCGATAGACTCCATTTCTCATGTTGTTCTCCTCCCAGGTGGCGGCAGTGTGTTCAGCTCCCCGAATCTGGCCTGCTGATCTCGGCCAGCAAGAGGGAGTGCCAGGTGGGGAGGGGTGGGGCAGCGGAGAAACGAATCTGGCCTGCCGATCTTGGCCGGTGAGGGGGGGAGCACCACCTCTCTTCTTCTCCCGAGCCTTGCAGCGCCTCCTCTTTCTTCTTCTCCTGAGTGGCAGCCATGCGTCCGGAGATCAGCAGGCCAGATTTGAGGAGCTGAACATGCTGCCACCACCTGGGAGGAGAAGAACATGAGAAATGGGCTCTCTCACAGTGCCTCCTCTCTCTCTTCTTCTCCCGAGCAGCAGTGGTGCGTCCAGCTCACTAAATCTGGCCTGCTAATCTCTGGCGGCAGTGGCTCTGACCCGATCCTCACAATGCTGCGGGCAAGAATCGGCCACACTGATCCCGCTTCACGGCTGCACCCCAAAAATAATAAGCCCCCCCCGATAATAAGGCCAAGGCCATATTTTGGGGGTCAAAAAATATAAGACAGGGTCTTATTTTCAGGGAAACATGTGTGTGTGTGTGTGTGTGTGTGTGTGTATGTGTGTGTGTGTGTGTGTGATTGAAAGATGTTTATATATATAGATATATAGATATATAGATATATAGATATATAGATAGATAGATAGATAGATAGATAGATAGATAGATAGATAGATAGATAGATAGATAGATAGATAGATATAGATATAGATATAGATATAGATATAGATATAGATATACAGTATATACTGTATATATATCCATTGATTGATTGATTGATTGATTGATTGATTGATTGATTATTTACTTATTTACTTATTTACTTATTTACTTATTTATTTATTTATTTATTTATTTATTTATGGATAGAATTACATACAATAAATCACCACAGAATCTGAAGCTTAAATAATAAAGTAAACACTTCATGCAAAAATGCCAAAAAATTGAATACTTACTTTATCTGCAATAGGAATTCAGCAGAATTTGTGATTACCATGGATACTGTCATTGATTTACAATAAATCAATTACAATTTACAATAAATCAATTACAATTTCTAGAGAGGTGGAAAACTGATTTAACACCTTCAATGTGAAGACTTATTCCACAATACTGAAGAGAATGTTTACCCAGAGTCCTTTAGGAGTTGGGCGGCATAGAAATATAATAAAATAAATAAATACCCTTTATCCTTCTTTATTTTTCTTTATTTTTATTGGCATTAGAATCATTACCAGTGAAAATAAATCATGAAGTGAGAAAGATTGGAGTTAATTAGCAACTCAAGGACATGAACTGCAATTAAATGCTTATGATGCTGTACTTACAATTCCCCAACTGAAAGGTTACTTGCTATTATTAATGGGAGGTATACAGCAATATTGTCTTACATGGATTAATGAAGAAAAATCTCCCTTTGCCTTCAGAAGAGATTGATCAATAACTGCATTCTCTTCAATTTAATTATGAAACTCCATACAATGGAGCATATGTGTGGTTTCTAATCTTTTGGGAAAGGGGTAAAGCATGGCTATATTTTGGTGACCATTCTTCTTATTTTTTATGTAAATTTTCTGGTGCAAGCCCAATATTAGAGTTTCATTGTCCTACATTGGTTAGAAAATCTCTTTGGTTCTAGTAGTTGATCAAGTGACATGGCCATCATCTTAGGTGATGCCTGAGAGGATTTGCTTTATGACAGAGAGAATGTCCCAACATCAATTACAGTAAAACTAAACTAAAGTATTCTCCATTGTACATTGCTACTCTTGGAAAAATTGATGTAATTTATGTTACCCAAACTAACTCATTCAAATATCTTGGAGCGCTTTTTAATATCTTTGCATGACCAGAGTCTTCAAAAAAACAAAACATGTATTAAATGTGAATATGTAATTTTTAAATTTAAAGATTTATGTGAAAACACAGTGGATCTGCCTAATAACGGAATATATTATTCCAAGAAGCCCCCCAAATACATTTATTTACATATGAATATTTTTTTTCCATAGAGTAGAAATTTCAAAATTAGCTGTAGGAAAATATAAATTGGCCATAACTTTCATATTATAAAAGAAATGCATTTCTAACTGATAAATAAGTTAACCCATGATCTAGAATAGGGGTGTCAAACTCAATTTCATTGACAGCCACATCAGGGTTATGTTTGACCTCGGGGTCCAAAGTGGGGGTGGCCAGGGTGGGCATGGCCATCTCAACGCCACTCGTATTGGGGGTGCCTGTGGTGGCACAAGTGCTTTGCCAGCGAAAAGGGGCTCCCGAACTCCGTTTCTGGCTGCAACTGGCTCCTGCAACCCTCTCCTGGTGAAAATGGAGTTCCATTTTCACTGGCAGAGGTACTATGGGCCGGTCCTTCGCTGTTTCCAAGGCGGCCCCAGGGGCCAGATCTAAACACCCTGTGGGCCAGATCTGGCCCCCGGCTCTTGAGTTTGACACCCCTGATCTAGAACAATTCAATCATGATTATATATCTCCATACCCAGGATAGTGGTTAATAATTATATATTATTGTAATGTAAATAATATAACATTAGTTTTATAATATTATAATTAAGGTATTTATTTATTTTTATTAATTTTTATGTTGTCTATCTTTCCTGTAAGGTGACTCTAAGCAGCTTACAGGATATAAAACAAATAGAAAAATAATTAAAACATTAAAACTACACAGATTAAGATTTTAAAAACTATACTGAAACCAGAAGAGATGGACATGACAAGGATGTCATTTTTTTACCCTGTCAACCACCTATTATCCATAGATTAAACATCTTAATTCTGAAAGAAAGTGCTACTTTCTTGTTTTTTTCTTGCTTTTCTTATGTTGCTTTTAATTTGTATGTATTAATATTAGTGATACATAGAGCACATTATGTAACTCTAAGAAGATACAGTTGGGTGCTGGCATTTGCTTTAAAGAGTATCAGAATTTCCAAACACATGAAACACTGTTTATGAAAAGTTTGGTAAGGTTAAATCAATCTATTATTGTGCTAAAGATGTTCACAATCTACCCTCTTTTTTATATATATAGATTCCAATTTCTGCTCTTGTCTCCTTTGTGGAAGCTCTGGAAGTTGGCTATAGCAAGTATAAAAATCCATACCACAATCTAATGCATGCAGCAGATGTCACACAGACTGTTCATTACCTCCTTTTTAAGACAGGTGTAGCAGTAAGTAGACAAAATACTAATTAATTAAGAGACCAATATGAAAATAGTTATGCATTGATCATGGCAATAAAATAGGTTTGAAGGTATTTATGGCACAATTAAAATTTGGGTTTGCTAAAGTAGGTCTTTTTCCAAGTACTTTTATCTTGATTGAATATATGGCATTAAGTTGTTGTTGTAGACTTAGTGAGGGCAAGCTTTTTAATTAAGGCTATTTGGATTATAATTTGATGTTTTGACATATACTACAAGTAAGATGTCTGTAGGAACTTTTCTAACAATATTGTTAAATTTAGAATTTTAGAATTGCTTATTAAATGTTCAGGTAAATGAAGATAACTTTATTAATTAAACTCTTTTATTGTTATGATAGATGGTCAAGTCCAAAATATAAAGGTCATTCCAGTGTTTCTTACAGAATAAATACTTTAATGTACAGTAATTGAATCACAAATCTGTTAAAACTATAGTCAGTAACTAATATGAAAAAGATTTAAATATATAAATCTGAACCTGTATTGCAATTCAGACCACAAAGAGTCCTACTGTCTAAGAGTTTGCAGCCTGTACCTCTTTCTAATATCTATCAATATGACTTTCCTATAAACTAATGCTGATAATCCTTATGAAGATGTCCCATTTTTGCAACAGTTTGATGTAGGGTATGTTAGGATGTTATAGTATGTTCTACTATACTATGTTATAGTATGTTCTACTATACATAGTAGAAAATATGTTTGGGACAAAACAGTTTATGTTTTAGTGAACAAAATTTAAAATGCTTTGACTTTAAGAAACAATGGCATCTTGGAACAAAGCCAAAGCAGTTGTGTAGTACATGCTGCCTGTTACTCACTACTCAACCAACAGGAACTTTGGCCAAAGGGCTGATTATTTTTTTAAAATTAAAGAAATTCCTATAACAAACTATGTAAGAGGCAGCTTAACTTTTATATCTTATGCATGTGTTAATATAAATAGCTATAAAAAATTAGGATAACAGCAATTAAAAATAAAGAATCAGAGTTATAATAAACCAACAAATTAGTATTTACTTTCTGAAAACTCAGCATAAATAAATTAGAGACACAAAATATACACAATAATTCAACTATACTAAGCAAGGTAGATATTCCCCACTAAATATTTATGTTTAGTGGGATTGGGGTTTATGGGGAGCAACATGTGCTTAAGCTCAGTGTTTAAGGTGCTGGACTTGTTGGCTGGAAAGCCAGAGCCCAGGTTCGAGACCTGAGCTCCATACGACAGGATAAGCTCCCATCCTTGCCCCAGCTCCTGTCAACCTAGCATCTCGATAGCATACTGATAAATACTTACCACTTTGGTGGGAAAGTAACAGCTCTCTGTGACATCTTGCTGACCACATGACCACAGAAATGTCTTCAAACAGCGCTGGCTCAATGGTCTTGAAATGGAGATGAACACTGCCCCCTATGGTTGGCAACAACTAGTGGAGTAAAATCCACAGGGACTCATTTACCTTTTTTTTGTAATTTTTTTTATTTTTTCACCAACTTTACATCCATACGCGTACATGTTACACGCTTATACATTTTTCCAATATATCATAAACAAATATCCTAAATTTGCATTGTTTATACTTTTATCTCCCGTCTGTTTTCCTTCTATATTTCATGTTACTCCCCTCCCTCTATCTTCCTCTCTTCCCTCTACCTTCTTTCTCCCTCTCTCCCTCTTACCTACTTCCCTGCTACCTCTCTCCCCTTCCTTCCTACTTCCTCTTCCTCCTTCTTATCCTTTCCTGAGTACTTCTAATCTTAATCTGTTATGTGGTTGACAGATGAGCTTTCCAGAGCCCTAGATTTATTCCAACATTGGTGCTATTCTTAAACTAACATCTTCCCTTTCTCTATATTTAAATATATAATATATTCTTCTAGGTATAACTGCTATTATCTGCCTCCTTCCTCCTATTTTTTATTCTGCCATTCCCAAATGCCCTAGAATTCTAATATCTTTCCCCTTTTTATATCTCCTTTCCAACTTTATTTTCTTTTTATTTTCACGTTCTCCATATTTTGACAGATTCTGATCTTATCACTACATTTCCATCCATTGGTTAGTAACATTCTAAAATCTCCACATTGAAAAATCCCATTTGCCAATTATATAATCCTATATAGAGACCTTTATAAGTAATAATTATACAAATCTTATAACATACCCATAACATCAATAATTATCTGAGTCCTTTTCAATCTATTTCATTTCTCTTCATATCTCTATTCATCAAAACTTAACTCAAGGAAAATAAGAAAAATGAAATCAAAGCCAGAAGAAAATAAATCCTTTAAAATCCATCTAGCTGTAACAGTTCAAAATACAGCATTCTTCTTGACAAGCAGGCACTTGAAGTTAATGTCCTTTAAAGAAAGAGTTAGCTCTGCTTCCCTCGCCACTAATCCGGAAGCAGCTTCTTCCACTGCTTCAAAACCTCTTTCTTTACCAAAATAATTTTAAACTTAAGAATAGCTGTTTCCTCCAGTTTTCTCCACTTCCAAGTGCCAAAACAGAATAAAAGAATTCTCTCACCCGGTCAGCTTAGTTCGCTCTTCTCCTGTCTCATGCCGCTTCGCTTGCCAGGACTAATGGCGACATGTCACCTCCGAAACGGCTGCCAGTCGGGAAGCTTTATTTGGCTGCCAGAGGAGTCTGCGATCACCCATGCAGAACGCCAAAGCTGCTTCCCTTTGTCCCCGACCCTACAGGTTGGTTTCGACCCAAGTCCCTGGCTGCTGCGGTTCGGTGCTTCCCCCAGGAGCCCCAAGGGGAAGCGACCATCTCGTCCGGCTGCAGCTCCGCCCTACCAAAAAGATTCTCATCTTTTTGGCATTTTATTGTGGTTTTTTTTATCATTCACTGGGTGTGGTTTGGATTTGAAATGACTGAAGTATACTGCCACCCAGTGTTGACAAAGTATCTTAGTTTGGAAACATTTGTTGCAGCTTTAAGAACTGTTTACTTGGACTTTTCCTTTTACATGAAACCTTGAGACTTATCTGTTTTTCTTTAAAGCTTTTTATGTAGACTAAATAAGAGATTATTCTTTTTGCTATGTTTGGATTAACATTGTATTTTGTTTTCATTATGTGTTCTATTTGAAAATTCTTCTTCTTTTTCTTTTTCTTTTTCTTTACTTTTCTTTACTTTTTGAAACTGTTATCATGAGGTCTGGTGGAGTTTGAGGCCTGGTGGATTATTTCTTTTTCTTTTCAACATATTGGATTAAGTTTTGGATTAATTGGACTATTAGAAACTTTACATTTTTTATTTTTATACCTTTTAGTTATTATCCCTTTTTTAATTTTTGCTTTCTTTTTCTTTTTGGGATTCTTATATTTTTGTCTTTCCCTTTTATATATAAGAAAAGATATATAAGAAAATATCTCAATATTTAGAAAAGGCAGACCTACCTAAAATACCAGAAAATTATAAAAACATACTTGAAGAGAAAATTACAATAATGGAGTTGGTGGAAGCCATTAAAAAACAGAAAAATGGAAAAGCACCGGGACCAGATGGACTTCCAGCAGAAGTTTATAAAACTTTTGAAGAATCATTTGGATTGGTAATGCTGGATCTATTTAATGAATTAATGTTAGAAGCTAAAATCCCAGAGACATGGACAGAGGTGTTTATAACTTTGATACCAAAAGAAGATACTGACTTACAAAAAGTGAAAAATTATAGACCTATATCATTATTGAATGTAGATTACAAAATATTTGTATCAATAATAGTGAATAGACTTAAAAGATTTCTTAGTGAATTTATTCATATGGATCAAAATGGATTTCTTCCCAAAAGATAGATAAGAGACAATATGCGCATAATTTTGAATACTATAGAGTACTATGAACAACATCCTGAGAAGCAAATGGCGCTAATCTTTTTGGATGCACAGAAAGCATTTGATAATGTAAATTGGCAGTTTATGAACAGACAATTACAGTACATGAATTTTGGAGCAAGATTCGTACGCAAACGGCAAGAATAATAATAAATGGGGGAAATGACTGATAAAGTAGACATTATGAAAGGAACAAGGCAAGGATGTCCACTATCACCATTATTATTTATTTTGACATTAGAAGTATCAAACAGGACTATAAGGGAAGACAATGAGATCACGGGAATTAAAATAAGAAAAGAAGAATATAAATTACAAGCATTTGCAGATGACTTAGCATTAAACTCGAAGATCCACTTAACTCAGGATTAAAACTCTTACATCAAATTCAAAACTATGGAGAGGTGGTTGGATTGAAAATAAATAAAGATAAGATGAAAATGATTGTAAAAAAATGACAGAAAAACAAAAAATGGAACTTACAGAAGTTTTAGATATACAAATAGTAAAAAAAGTAAGATATTTGGGGATCCAATTATCAGCAAGGTGTTCAACACTTAAGGAAGACAACTATTTAAAACTTAAAAAACAGATTGAGAAGGATTTGGAAAAATGGAAGAATCTTCAACTATCATTAATGGGTAGAATCGCACTAATCAAGATGAATATATTACCACGTTTATTTTTTTATTTGTGACAATACCAATAAAAATAGATAAAACTTTTTTCAATGAGATTAATAAAACAATAACAAAATTTATTTGGCAAGGGAAAAGACCGAGGATCAGTTTGAAAATGCTACAAGATGCAAGAATAAGAGGAGGTTTCGGCCTCCCAATTGGGAGTTGTACAACCAAGCAGCAGCAATAACATGGATTAAGGAATGGATTTTACTTAGAAATAAAATACTCTTAATACTAGAAGGACATGACTTACAAATTGGATGGCAAGCATTTATTTGGTATGGAGGAAATAAGATACACAGCTATTTCCAGAGACATAGTATAAGGAACTCATTATTTTTAATTTGGGATAAAATAAAGACTAAACATTACTCAAAAATACCTTACTGGATATCAACATTGGAAACTCTGATACACCCAAGTAGAATAGATTGGAATAATATTCCGAGATATAATGATATTTTATCAAAGATGGATAAGTTGAAATCTGTCACAGAACTAGAGAATCAAGGCATAAAAATGGACGCAACTACAAGCAAGATTTGAAAAAGATAGTAAAATAGAAGGAATTAATTTGGAGAAAACAGAATTAGATGAAATATTAACAGGAAAAGATGAAAAGTTGATAAAGAAATTGTATAACTATTTGCTCTCCATTGAATTAGAATTTGAACAAATGAAAGAGACAATGATAAAATGGATGAGACATATAGGACATACAATAGATAGGGATATGTGGCAGCAGCTATGGGAAAGGAATTATAAAATGACAATGGCAACAGCATTGAAAGAAAACGTGTATAAGATGTTTTACAGATGGCATATGTCCCCAGAGAGATTAGCAAAAATGTTTAAGAATAAATCGATGAATTGTTGGAAGTGTAATCACATACCTGGCACATTTTATCATATGTGGTGGACTTGCACTGAAGCAAAAAAATACTGGACAGAAGTTCGAATATGGATTGAAAAGATTTTAAAGCAAAGCATTGATTTAAAACCTGAACTATTTTTATTAGGCATATTGCCAGAAAAATTTAATAAAGAAGAAATAAATTTAATTGTTCACATAGTGACTGCCACTAGAATTGTTTATGCACAAAACTGGAAATTGAATAGAATACCAACAGAGCTAGAAGTATTAAGAAAGATAATGGACTGTGCGGAAATGAATAGACTTACAATGAGAATTAAAGATAAAGAGGACTCGGAATTTTATAAAATTTGGGGAAATTTTTTATGAATGGGTGGAAAAAGAAAATAGATAAAATATAGATAATTGACAAAATACTAAATGTAAATTTAATATAAAAGAATAAAGAAATTGAGGAATATGATCTAGATAACCCAGAAGGCAAAAAGAGAAAAGGAGGCAGCATTAAACAAATATGTGACATATACTGAAAATTAAATTAGAATAGAATGGAAATAGAAATTAGGATTTAATAATATGACTATTAGAATAAAAAGCAAGAAAATTAGCTCAGTTTGCTGTTTTAATATTAAAGTTATATTTTTTAATTGATGCAGGCTGAATAGTAGATATTATGAAATATGATTTAAGCTGTACTATTTCTATGTAAGGGATATTATATATATATATGGTTTCTTATGGTATATGTGTTATGAAGTATGTATTTTAAGGTGGAGAAAAATAAAAAAACTTTTTGCAAAAAAAAAACTTAATTCAAGCCAACATATAAAATATATAATTTTATATAAAATTCTTTACAAATAATAATTATACACATTTTATAATGTTCCAGATTACATCTATAGTTTCCTAGATCTTTTTTTACATTAAATCCACTTATAAATTATGCATATCTCATATAGAAAGCAAATCTTATAAAGAGCATCAAAATTTAATTCAATCCAACATATACCAATCTAATGTAAATTTATTAACTTATTACCTCTTAACGTAATAATTTTGTTGATTAGTTATACATACTTATCTACACTAATATTGTTAATACAATTGTAATAGCACAATTATTCTAATTCTAGGAAGGAAAAGAAAAATCTTGCAACCCATCAATCATCCATTCTCTTTTGATCTCCCACAAATTCCATTTCTTATAAATTTTTTCTTCCCCCCTCTTCTCTTGACTTTTTTTTCTTTTTATTATTGCTATACCAATAATTCATTTTCTTCCAGATTCCTTTCCTTCCTTTTATGTAAGTTGTTTGCATAAATGTGCTCTTAATTCCTCCTAATCTCTTCTCCCTATTACCTCTCTTGTTTTTAAATTGCTTCCTCTGGTACCAATTCTCCCCTCTTGCTCTTTTCATGTCACTGTAAATCCCAGTGTAATCATCAATCTGTTTATTATTTTCAATTCTCTTTTCATTTTTCTTGTCACTGTAAATCCCAGTGTAATCATCAGTTTGTCCATAATTTTCAATTCTCTTTTCATTTTTCTCACCACTATAAATCCCAACATTGTTGTCAGTCTGTTCTTTCTCTCCTGTTTCCTTTTCATCTGTGCAGCCTCCTTGGTTTTCTTTTTCTTCATTTTCCTTTCCCTTCATTATATATTCTGTATAATCTTCATAGTCCAACTTCATTTCTACTTTTTTTTCACCCCTGATTTCTAGAAGGCAGGTTTTTTATCTCTTCATAACAATGTTTTAACATCTCCTTCAGTTCTTTATAGATACACGCCTCCATGTTCTCCAGGTCACAATTCACAGAGTATTTTAAAATCTATATAGTCACTTTGTATTTCCGATTCAAAATCCTCTTATCTTCTTTCACCAAAACAGAACACCATCAAGCAGAGTAGCAAAACACAGGCTGCTTTGAAGTTATTTCAGAATTCTAGGTATCTCTCAATCAAGATCAATCCAGCTATCAAAAGATTACTTTCCACAGTCTGTCGCAGTATTTCTTTTAACCAGCAGATGGCAATGTTGCTTCCCAAGACTTCTCTTTGTCTTTCCCCCCCTTCTTTTTTCTTCTTAATAAGAAGCTCTGTATTTTAAGTCCACTTGTAAATTATATAATGCTTTCTTCTAATTATTATTCTTTTCTTTTTCACTCTCATTCTCTTTAACTCCCATCAAATCCATTTATACAAATCTCCTCAAAATCGGGCTTTTGAGCTTGTTCCTTTAAGTCTCTCTATGATATTTTCAATTGCTAGATAGCCACTCACTCCCTTTTTAAGCCTCTTTTGTTTCCTTTAAAGCTTGGAATTTCTTCTTTTAATCTTTAAATTGGCCAAACACTCACCAGCTTCAGTACTTCTCCACCTCTCTCCAGCACAAATGCTTAGATCTTGTCACCCAGTCAATCCACAATCTCTCCTTTTCATCAGCCTGTTTGTGACCATCCCAGCTAATTGCGACAGAGTCGTCTTCCTCAGCTGCTGGCCGAGAAGCTGTTGCCGGTTCCCTGGGGAGTTTGCAAGCCCCTCCAGATCCCTGATGGTGCCTCTCTTTTCACCACACCTCCAAGGCAGATCTGACTTGTTACCGATTGGTTCCAGGTCTCCAGGCAGCTGGGATTCGGGGTTTCCCGCAGAGCACGGAGGAAACCTGTACCGCTGCAATGTTGGCCATGCCTCTTTTTGACTCATTTACCTTTTTATTGGGGTTTATATGCTCCTTTAATCTAGCAATTAGAGTCTTGTTTACAATCAGCCATCTAGAATAATGCCTGAATATCAATATTTTGACCCACATGAATCAGTGAGTAGAGCCCAGTAGCAGCAATGACATCCACTTCTGTACATATGCTTTTGAAACTACAGTTATTCCCTGACTACCATAATCTTGTCACTACCTCCAATTCCAGTAATAAAAGCAAGAATTAAATCAGTATTAGTTAAGTTGGCATAGATACGTTCAGTGATAACCTTGAATAAGGAATGCAAGGATAGTTACATTAACATTAGCTTAGCCTTGAAAGAGAGGAGGTAGAGAGAAAGAAACTCTGTTGGTGTTGTTGTGATATCTGCTTCCTGGCACAGCCTATATTGAAGGCCTGTCAGTTGGGATGTTCCAAACCCTCCCCGCACCCATAGAATATAAAAACAATATGATGAAAAATGATTTGATTCTTGTTTTGATTCAAGAATGTGATAAAACCAGTGTATGGTCTTGCAAATTTGGAAAAAAACACATGTAAGAAGGACACTCAATATAATTGTTTCCAGCTAAAAAAGTTTTGTATACTCTAAGGCCATGATGGTGAACCTATAGCAGGTGGCCCTCTCTGCGGGCACACCAGCTGTTGCCCCAGCCCAGCTCCACCGCGCATGCATGCATGCCTCCCACCTGCCAGCTGGTCTTTGGGCCTCTGCCACGCATGCACGGGGGAATGGGCACATGTGGGGGATGCACGTGCACATGTGCAGGGGGCGCTCACATTGCATTTTGGGGGTTCGCCTTTGTTGGTGCAGCTGGGCATGATTACGCCCCAAGACACTGGCCTGCCGCTGCTGCTGCCTCTTTGCCGGCGTAAACGGCCTGCACCCACAGCCTCTTTGCCAGTCCGAATGGCCTGGAGCATCAGTCTCTTTGCCGGCGCAAGCGGCCTGCAGCCGTAATCTCTTTGATGGCGTGAATGGTCTGCCACCGCTGCCTCTTTGCTGGCATGAACAGCCTGCTGCCACAGCCTCTTTGCTGGTGCGAGGGCCCCCCATGCCCCATTTTGGCTTCCATGTTGGTGCAGGAGGCTTTCCAGGCCCAAAATGGGGCACGGGTGGCCCCCGCATGCACGGGGATGCACACACATGCACGGGGATGCACACACATGCATGGGGGCAGGGTGCATGCGTGGGGGAGTGCTCGCATTGCATTTTGGGAATTCAGGCGTTCGCGCACTTTGGGCACTCGTCACCAAAAAGGTTAGCCATCACTGCTCTAAGGTATATACTGTATACCTTAGTACCTACTATAGAAGCAAAATATCCTATCATCCATCCATCCATCCATCCATCCATCCATCCATCCATCCATCCATCCATCCATCCATCCATCCATCCATCCATCCATCTACACACACACACGCACACACACTATGGCAATTGCTATACTTCATGAAATGATTTTAAATTATTTACAATCAATGCATTTTAAAATGTGTTTAGCAACAACAGAACCCCCACACAGGAAAAAATATAATAAAAGCTTTAATCAAGTAATATTTTCTCCTGTTTTAAAAGAACATTGCATTCAACATCTTTTTACATTTTTCATAATTAACTGAGAAATGTAAAAGATGTTAAATGCAGGATTCTTGAATACAGAATGTAACTTTAAACTGGGCAATAAAGACCCCAACTGTGAATGTTATGTTGGAGCCAATTTCTGTCAGTACATTTTGATTGAAGCAAAACATTTGCTTTAAAGCTGAGTGTAAACAACTACATGATCTTGCTCTGTAAAACAACCATAGATGTGCAGCTGTCTACTTCCTGATTGGTAGTTTGAGCCAGTCACTCCTGAGGATGTAGACAAGGCCATGGGAGCGATGAGCGCATCCACCTGTTTGCTAGACCCATGCCCCTCCTAGCTGGTTTTGGCCAGCAGGGAGGTTTCACATGGCTGGATACAGGTGATTGTGAACGCTTCTTTGAGAGAGGGATCCATGCCGCAACCCTTAAAAGTTGTGGTGGTGCGGCCCCTCCTCAAGAAGCCTTCCCTGGATCCAGCGGATTTAAAGAACTTCCTTCCAGTCTCCAACCTGCCCTTCCTGGGTAAGATTGTTGAGAAAGTGGTGGCACTCCAACTCCTATGGTTATTGGATGACACTGATTATCTAGATCCCTTTCAATCGGGCTTCAGGCTCGGCTACAGCACAAAAACTGCTTTGGTCGCCCTGATGGATGATCTCTGGTGAGCCCGGGATGGGGGTTATTCCTCCATCCTGGTGCTACTTGACCTCTCAGCGGTATTCGATACCATTGAACTTCTGCGCCGACTCGGCGAGATGGGAGTGGGAGGCACCATTCTGCAGTGGTTCTCCTCCTACCTCGCCAATAGGATGCAGTCTGTGTTGACAGGGGGGCAGAGGTCGAGCCCTAGGCCCCTGCTTTGCGGGGTGCCTCAGGGCTCGGTCCTCTTGCCCATCCTGTTTAACATCTACATCCTGTTTAACATCTACAGTGAGATCATCCGACGACACGGGGTGAGGTGCCAGCAATATGCTGATGACACCCAGCTGTACATCTCCACCCCGTCTCAATTCAGGGAAGCAGTGGATGTAATGTGCCGATGCCTGGACGATGTTAGGGTCTAGATGGGAATGAACAGGCTCAGGCTCAACCCTGACAAGACTGAGTGGCTATGGGTATTGCCTCCCAGGGATTATGTCAATTGCCCCTCCTTGGTTCTTGGGGGAGAGAAATTAACTCCCTCAGAACAGGTTTGCAATTTGGGTGTTCTCCTAGATCCACAGCTAAAATTGCAGCAACATCTGTCGGCTTTGGCTAGGGGGACCTTTGCACAGGTTCGCCTGGTGCACCAATTGCGACCCTACCTGGCCTTACTCATGATCACTCATGCCCTCATCACCTCATGGCTGGACTACTGTAATGCAGTCTACATGGGGCTACCCTTGAAGAGTATCTGGAGACTGCAATTGGTGCAAAATGCAGCTGCGCGAGCTGTGGTGAGTGTCCCCAGATACACTCACGTAACACCTATTCTCCGCCAGCTGCATTGGCTGCCCATTAGTCTCCGGATGTAATTTAAGGTGTTGGTTTTAACCTTTAAAGCCCTACATGGCTCAGGGCCAGGTTACCTCCGGGACCGCATCCTACCGCATACCTCCCTACGACCAGTTATGTCCCACAGAGTTGGTCTCCTCCAGGTCCCATCAACCAAACAATGTCGGTTGGCAGGACTGCGGGGGAGAGCCTTCTCTGTGGGAGCCTCATCTCTCTGGAACCAACTCTCCCCAGAGATCAGGACTATCCCCACCGTACTGGCCTTCCGTAAAGCCGTGAAAACATGGCTCTTCCGGCAGGCAGGGGGAGAATAAGATCATATAATAAATAAATAAATAAATAAATAAATAAATAAATAAATAAATAAATAAATAAATAAATAAATAAATAAATAAATAAATAAATAAATAAATAAATAAATAAATAAATAAATAAATAAATAAATAAATAAATAAATAAATAAATAAATAAATAAATACCTCTTTATTAGAAGCAAGAAGTCAGTGAGGCAGCAGGAAGCCTACATTATTTTAATGAGTAACATCATAGCGGGAAGGCAGTTTTTGATTCTGTCATTGTCTTCTGGTAGAGAATTGGAAATGTAAATTAAAAAAAAAGAGATGGTAAGAACCAAGGTAATCAGAGTGATGGACATCTTTCAAATATTAAGTTGATATTTATTTATCAAGTTAAAGCATTAATAACAGAGAATACTATTCTGTACAATAGTATTGTACTACTCAAATGCCTCTACACAAATGCACAAAGCCTAGGGAATAAACAAGGTGAACTTGAAATATTAATGCACGAAGGTACACATGACATAGTCGGAATAACAGAAACTTGGTGGGACGAATCACACAATTGGAACACACAGATAAAAGGATACAAACTCTTCAAAAAAACCAGATCACACAAAAAAGGAGGTGGTGTTGCACTGTATATAAAGGACCACTATGTAGCTACAGAGCTACAAGTAACCAAGGAAGAAAACCCATTAGAATGCATATGGGTCAACATAAAAGAAAAAAAGAACGACACAACAATAGGAGTATACTACAGACCACCAAACCAAACAGAAACAATGGACACCCTTTTTACCAACCAGCTAAAGAACATATGCAAGAAAAACAACATTGTAGTAATGGGAGACTTCAACTACCCAGATATCAACTGGAAAACCAACTCAGCACCAAGTGAGAAATCTAACAGATTCCTAACCAGCCTAGCTGACAACTTCATTGTCCAAAAACTGGAGGAGGGAACTAGATGGGCAGCCATACTGGATTTAATACTTACAAACAGAGAAGAAACAATAGAAGGAGTTGAAGCTGCAGGAACACTTGGCGAGAGTGACCACGTAATACTAAAATTCACCATAAAGCAAACACAAATAACTGAACATAACGACACCTATATCCCAGACTTTAAAAAAGCCGACTTCAATAAACTCAGAGAAAACTTGGGGAAGATCCCTTGGATGAAAGTACTAAAGGGTAAAACAACTCAAGAAGCCTGGGAGATCCTAAAAAACAAGATCACAAAAGCCCAGAACACCACAATACCGATGAGGAAGAAAAACAAGAAATCCAAAAGGAAACCAGCATGGCTAAACAAAGACCTCACCGATAAACTGAATGAAAAAAAAGATAAATACAAAAAATGGAGAGATGGGCACATAACCAAGGCAGAGTACCAACAGACAGCCAGAATCTGTAAAGAAAAAATCAGGACAGCAAAGGCCAAGAATGAACAAAGACTCGCAACAAAAGTCAAAGACAACAAAAAAAGCTTCTTCCAACACATAAACAACAAGAAAAAATCAAAGAAACAGTTGGTCCACTAAGGAGAGAAGACGGCAAAGAAGTAACAGACAACACAGACAAAGCAGAGCTACTGAACACATTCTTCGCATCAGTCTTCACACAAAAGGAAACTGCAGCTCAACTACCCAGCAACACAAATATAAAAAACAGATTTGAAGCAAGACTCAACCTAAGCAAAAATACAGTAAGAGATCACCTATCTGAACTTAACGAATACAAAGCACCAGGACCTGACGGATTACACCCCAGAGTCCTAAAAGAACTAGCAGAAGTCATTTCGGAACCACTGCACCACATCTTCCACAAATCCTGGAACACAGGGGAACTATCTGAGGACTGGAAAAGAGCTGATGTGGTCCCTATCTACAAAAAGGTAAAAAAACAGACCCAGGAAACTATAGACCAATCAGCCTAACATCAATACCTGGGAAAATACTGGAAAAAATAATTAAAAACCAGATCTCACATCATCTAGAAACAAACCAAGTAATAACCAACAGCCAACACGGATTTGTTAAGAACAAGTCATGCCAAACCAACCTCATTTCATTCTTCAACACGGTGACCAAATTAGTAGACCAGCGAAATGCAGTAGACATAATATACCTGGACTTCAGCAAAGCATTTGACAAAGTAGACCACAACCTACTTCTTCATAAGCTAGAAAAAAGCGGGATAGACAGCTACACAACCAGATGGATTAACAACTGGCTGACCAACCGTACCCAGCGAGTAGTCCTCAATAGCTCTAAGTCCAAATGGAGAGAAATAAGCAGTGGCGTACCACAAGGTTCCGTCCTAGGCCCAGTACTCTTTAATATCTTCATAAATGACCTAGATGAGGGAATAGCAGGAGAACTAACCAAATTCGCAGATGATACCAAGCTGGCGGGAGTAGCAAACACCCCAGAGGACAGACTCAAAATCCAGAGGGACCTTGACAGACTCGAACACTGGGCCCAAACCAATAAAATGAAATTTAACACGGAGAAAAGTAAAATTCTACACCTAGGTAAGAAGAATCAAAAATACACATACAAACTCGGTGAAACCACACTCAATAGCAGCGATTGCGAGAGGTATCTTGGAGTATTGGTAGACAGCCAACTAAATATGAGCCAGCAGTGTGCAGCAGCAGCCAAAAAGGCCAACGCAGTCCTGAGCTGCATAAATAGAGGGATACAATCAAGGACCAGAGAGGTACTAGTACCACTCTATAAAGCCTTGGTCAGACCACACCTAGAGTACTGCATCCAGTTTTGGTCACCACACTACAAAAAAGACATTGAAACCCTAGAGAAAGTGCAGAAGAGAGCAACCAGGATGATAAATGGTCTGGAAAATAAAACATACAAAGAGCGGTTGCAGGAACTAAGCTTGGCCAGTCTGGCGAAGAGAAGGACCAGGGGTGACATGATAGCAGTGTTCCAATAGTTGAGGTGCTGCCACAGAGAGGAGGGGGTCAGGCTGTTCTCTATGGCACCAGAGAGCCAGACAAGGAATAACGGATGGAAGCTGACCAAGGAGAGATTCAACCTGGAAGTGAGGAGAAACTTTTGGACGGTGAGAGCGATCAACCAGTGGAACAGCTTGCCAGCGGAGGTTGTGAGAGCCCCAACACTTGCAACCTTCAAGGGGAGACTGGACTGCCATCTGTCTCAAATGGTGTAGGAACTCCTGCTTGAGCAGGGGGTTGGACTAGATGACCTACAAGGTCCCTTCCAACTCTAATAATAAATCTAAATCTATTTTTTCTGCCAGACTAGGAAGGAGAGATCTCTGTGTACATGCAATTATACAGATATAATTTCATGCATGCACTAGGAGAAAGCTTGTTGTTATATTTTATTCTTTATATTCCATCTGTGGGAGAAGGGTTTTGACTTTACAAAAGTCTCATACTGCAATGTGGAAAAATTAAAAAATTCTCTATTTAATCTGTTACCTAAATCTGTATACACAATCATTAGAAAATGGGTATTGGAGCTTTGACTATTATTAGGTGTAGAACCCTGCTTTATATAATCAGCTGCAGTGATATCAGCATAGGGCTTTCAGATCAGAATATCATACATTTCTGATCTATTGTTTGTTATAAATTATTTCCTCCTTGTTCAATAATTTATGAAAATTATTTGACTACATAGATTCATGCTAAGTCTGTGAAACGTATTCAAAAGAGGAGATCCACTGAAAGCATATCACTGAAAGCAGTTCTTTTTTCTTCTCTATTTAGAATTTAAGTATAGCTTTTATAAAACATTGTAATGATTATATATCTTTAGATGGTGGAATTTTCAAACGTTCATTGAAAAATAATACATGGCTAAGTGTATTGGAAGTGTCCTGTCTGTTTTGTGTTTTGTTTTGCCTTTCCTTTAGAAAAGTTATTCCAGATGCAGCAAATTCTGAGTGGGTTCAGATAAATTTTTTTCCTATAGTCAGTGACTTTATTTTTTATCATGATGGTGATAATAATCATGAAGATAAGACAGCTGAAATAATTTACTTTTTGAAGGATTTTTTTAATATATTTTATTTATTTAGCATATTTATATAGTCATCCATCTCAAAACATGAAGTTCTGGGTAGCATATACCTTTGTATACCACACAAATAAATCCAATCTATTTGTTTGAGATTATTAGTTTGAGTTTACTAAATAAGAAAGAAAAATTGTAGTCTGTAAATTTGGTTGGCTATTGGGTAAATTTTATTAGGTATTATGTTACCTAATAGAAAATATAAATCTGTTCATGTGCAAAACCAAAAGAAAGGCAATCTGTCAGTGATTTCTGTCTCCAATCTACATTCTTGTTCATGAAAACGTAAATTCCTTAAATATTATAAATTGGAAGAAATAAGCCATCCTAAAGGCAATTCTATCCATGTGTTTGAAATTAAGTCTTTGGAATTTTCTGAAAACCAATTGAAAAAAGATATTTGTTATTTCCAGGGGCGGGTTGCTCACTTACCTTGCTGCCAGAGCCATGTGCGCGCATCTCCATGCTTCGGGGGGGCGCGCGCTCACAACCGCACGCGCCCACTCACGTGATTTTGCTTCTACGCATGCCTGGAGGCAAACTCGCGCCGAAATCTCTCTTGTGCGTGCGTCTCCTCGCGAGATTTTGGCGAGATTTTGCTTCCGCACATGTGCAGAAGCAAAATCACCCGAAAATCACCGAAAATCACGGGAAAAAAATGGCGACGCGCCGGGTGGACCGGCAAAGAGGGCTCCGGAGCGGTTGCAAAATCCGCCACTCCCTACCGGAGCTGTAGCAGGAACCCACCTCTGGTTATGTCACATGGTTAGATTGCAAGATGCAAGACTGAATACAGCAAAGTGAATTTTGCTTCTTTAACAGGGTATTCTGGGAAGGGTTCAAATCAAAGTTGATTTTTCATTTCACATCTAAGAAAGTTTTTAAAACTGTTAATTTCAACTTGGTTTAAGCAACCAATATTTTTCCTGGGTAGTTGTCTTGTTTACTTTTGTAATTTTCAGACTTAAATAGAAATGCGCTCACATTATTTTAAGCAAACTAGAGGCTACTTTGCAGAACAACATATTGTTCTCTACTCAGATATATATACAGTGACATGTTAGCCACAAATAAAAACACCAATCAATCATATTTTTTCTGGTTTACATTTGCTTCATCAGCTTTTGAAAGTTTTAAAATCATGAGCAATTAATACTAAAATACTTTTTGTAATTAACTATGCAAAGAACATTAAATAATTAATATTCAATAACATTTTTAAAATTAAAGACGGGAAAGACCAAAAGAATGAGAATATTGTCAAATATTCTCAAGGATAAGGTACAAGTTTCCAAATATTTGGGAGTCAGTTTTTCAGTAGATGGGAATGGGCGGAGAAGAAACTGGACAAAATATTCAGAGTTTATTTTACTGTCTTGTTAGAATTTGAAGTTCTTGAAACAGTTCATGTGGTGCCCCAAGAGTAAAATTCAGAAATATCAAGATTGCCTATAGACCCGTGGTGGCGAACCTATGGCACGCGTGCCACAGGTGGTACGTGGAGCCATAGCGGCCGGCACGCGAGGGTTTCCCACCAGCAAACCGGAAGTGCGGAAAAACGCACTTCCGGTTTGCCGGTGAGCTGTTTTTTGCACTCCAGAGGGTTCAGGGAAACTCCCTGAAGCTCCGGAATGCAAAAAAACTGCAAAACGGACAAACCGGAAGTGCATTTTTCCGCACTTCCTGTTTGTCCGTTTTGTAGTTTTTTGCATTCCGGGGCTTCAGGGAGCTTCCCTGAACCCTCCGGAGTGCAAAAAACAGCTCACCAGCAAACCGGAAGTGCGTTTTTCCGCACTTCCGGTTTGCCCGTGTCGTCGTCCCAGGCTCCGGTAAGGCCTTTGCGCGGGGGTGGGGGTGTGTGCGCATGCGCAGGGGGCAGCATGGGGGGGGTGTTGTGCGCATGCGTGGGGGGAGGGAATGGGTGTGGGCACGTGAGCGTGCGCGAGCGCCCCCCCTTTTTTTGGCACGCGAGCCTAAAAAGGTTCGCCACCACTGCTATAGATATAGCACAGCAATTGCGATTAATAATTCTTTAAATTCTGTATTGTTATTCAGGAGCTACAGCAGTGATAATCTTAGTAAAAAGATATCAGATTACAACATTGTTGGCCTTACTAAACAATAGTTTATTTAAACTTTGCAATATAATATATTATCTAATTTCTCAAAATCTTTTTTCCAGCACTGGTTGACAGAACTGGAAATCTTTGCTATGATTTTTGCAGCTGCTATCCATGACTATGAGCACACTGGAACTACAAACAACTTTCATATTCAAACACGGTGAGTGCTGAAAAATGAGCTATGATCAAGCAAAACTAAAAAAATGTTGAGGAGTTTGCAAAATCAATTTAATAGTTTTAGATATTAAGTCTATTTGGTACATTTGCCATTAAATTTCTAAGTTTAAACTTCATTAGTATAGTTCCAGCTTTGCTTCTCACAATTTGACCATGGCTATCAAAATAAAGTTCCAGGCAGGTAATAAAATTGTAGTTAACAGTTTTAAATATGGCAATATTTTTTTATATAATTAGAAGCTAGAATGAGAATTTATGATATATTATTGTTAAGGAGTTATTGTGCTGTTAAGCACATACACAGCGAAATGTGTTGTAGTAATGGTGTTGCAGTTTGATATGAATGCTATTCAGTCAAGAAACAGAATATCTTTAGTATGTACAAAGTAGTTTTTACTTGAATAGTAGCAAAGTTAAATAGGAAGTCCAAGTCATACACAGTTATTCAGTCAATGCGAAGTTTCTTCTTCTTGCCTATCTTTGTTTTAACTCACAAAGATTACAGCTATCACTTAATTCTATACTATCACAGATAGTTACTCTTCTCTCACAGCAATTCCACACAGCCATAAAGTAATCTACTCATCAGTAAAACAGCAGAGAGTCTTCAATCCGGAACACACCGTCAAACACCACTCAACACACTAAATCACACTGAACCATAAACCACCAACCACATTGAGCATGCTCTCTTGCTTGCTTATATAATAATCATCCACAATGCATTTAAAGCAATATACACATAACAATGATTTGTGGCTTAATCATATATTAACACACTCAATCGTTTGAACAGGGTTCTAACAATTATCATATACATAAACGTCATATCTACTTCTATGCTTCTTCATAATATCTTATTTAATACAGTTTATTCATGTCTGACATCACAATTTTGGTTTTGTCAACCCCTTTAGTGACATCTAGTTGAGACATTTTTCCTCTATTTGTTATATTTTTTCCTCCATTGAGTGCTGTGTTTTGAATTTCTGTTCTCATTTTAAGTTAATAAAATACTAAACCAATTATTTTTATTTGATAATCTAAAATAAATTAAATAATATTACATTATCAGTTACTTTTATTTAATAGACTGATGGATGCACAATAATGAAATTTGAACATAGGTTTGTAACACCTTTCAGTCATTATGCTAAAGTAGTTCTTTCACAACACCAGGGGTGGGTTCCTCCCGGTTCATCACGATGACATCACCGAACTGGATCGGTCAGTGCCGGTCCATGGGCCATCTTTTTTTTGAAATTTTTTTGAATTTTTTCCCAATTTTTTTCAAAATTCTTCTGAGCATGTGCAGAAGCCGAGTTTCCAGCACTGTGCATGCGGTCACCATCTTGTTTTCGGCTTTCTTTTTTTTCCTTTTGATTTTTTCCTTTTAATTTTTTTTCTTTTAATTTTTTCTTTTATTTTTCTTCTGAGCATGTGCAGAAGCCGAGTTTCCGGCACTGTGCATGCGGTCGCCATCTTGAGGAAGCAAACTGGCAGCGAGGTAAGTTAGAACCCTCCCTTGCTTGGGTCCCCCCAACTTTTCAGTCCCAGAAAGCGGCTGAAAAATGCCCTCCTCCTGTTTTGCAGCCATGCACCATTTTCTGTCCTTGCCTCCTTCCTGTTTTTTTAATAAAATGTTTTTATTTTTTCACCAAACTTACACAAACATCCATACATATACCATATTATCAAAATATATAACTATATATATTTCTATCCAAAATATCATAAACATAGAAGTTTGCTCCTTCTTTACTTTTATCTAGTCTGCTTTCCTTCTATATTTCATACTACTCCCCTCCCTCTATCTCCCTCTCTCCTCTCTACCTTCTTTCTCCCTCTCTGCCTCTTTCCTACTTCCCTCCTTTCTCTCCCCTTTCTACTTCCTCTTTCTCCCTCTTATCCTTCCCTGAGTACATCTAATCATAATCCATTTTATGGTTAGCAGACTAGCAATTCGAAAACCCTAACTTCATTCCAACATTGGAGCTATTAAACTTGTATCTTTCCCTTTATCTATATTTATATATTTAATATATTCTTCCAGGTATATCTACTATTATTCTAATGCTGCCTCCTTCCTCCTATTTTTGTCGCCTGGGTCTACCGCCTCTAATTTTCAACTTTCTTCCAAATTAATCGCTATAGCTTAACTTCCAGAAATATTCATGATCTCTTATACCTCTTAATTTTAGGCTGATGTCAGCCTCCAAAAGTTCTACTTGCTTCAGCTGTCATAAGAAACAGTGGGAGGGGGGTTGGGAAGTTGCTGGAAATGTCCCAGTTTGTCTCTGATAGTGCTCTGAGAAGGAAAGCTCTCATCAGTTCTACCAGGCTTCAGAGACATGTTTATTGCCTGCTCAAGGTCAACGTCGTACCAGATGTGGAGGCCAGGTGGGCCGTGCACCCACATGACACCTCGGCACATGAGGATTGGCTTGGTTGCCCAGGGGGGTTATGGGGGAGGGTTTTGGGGTGCTTTGTATATGCATTTTTGTGCGCTTTTTGCTTCAGAACTTGCTTTCCTTTTGTTGCTATCACTTCTTGTCTAGTAAATGTACTCATCTCTATAAACATGGAGTTGGGATTTTTATTTCCTGGACTTTGAATGGAAGCACACCTGACATTAAGCAAGTTCTGCTTTAATAGTCAACCCGGATAAAACTTCTACTGAGGGACTAAGAAAAAAGAAAAAAAATGTCCAGCCAGGACAGCAATCAGGACTACCAGGCAGCTGGATCTCCCTCTCCCCAATCCAGATGGAGCTGGGAGCAATCAAATGGATGTGTGAACCTTCGGCCAAAGAAAAGCCAGCCAGAGCCAAATGGTCTCTGGGCATGGGAAGGCTAGATGCCCTGGAAGAAATCCCCTCCGAAGTGATTGCAGTCAGACGCTGAAGAAAGGGAGCTGCCTGGCAGGAAGAAGACAAGGAAGACCTCCTGCTGACCCAAGCTTTGCATCTGTTAAAAGAGGCATTGGAGAATCGCCAGGCCCGAGAAAGGTATGCACTACCAGCCGGGAAGGGGGCTGAAGAGCTTGGGGAGGAGGAAGGGGCCTCAGCTGCCCTAGAAGTGGGCTCAGAAGCCCAGGCAGACCCGGCTGGGACTGCCGGAACCCCAGCTGGGGGGGGGCAGCTCAACCCCCCCTGCCAGGGGGATGGGTCCCCGGAGGCGTCACATTCCAAAAATCCCTCTGCTGGGAGTGAAATACAATGGGGATCCCAAAACCCTGGGGTTCTTCCTGACCCAAGTCTGGAATCACATGCAAGAGTATGGGGAGGATTTCCCAAGTGAAACCTCAAAGGTGCGCTGTATAACCTTGACCCTGGAAGGCACCGCAGCTGACTGGATGGTGGGTCTCCATAATGAGGACAACCCAGTAATGAGGGACTATGATGCTTTCATGGCAGCCCTCCGTGTGCGCTTCGATGACCCTCTGGCTGAACACAAGACCAGAACTAGAATGAAAACCCTGATCCAGGGGAGGAGATCGGTGGCTGAGTACACCCAAGAATTTCGCAGGTGTTCAGCTGAAGCCTTGATGGACTGTTACAAAGATGGCCTTAATGAGGATGTCTACCAAGGTTGCTGTGCTAGAGGGCCCCCCAAAGATTTGCAGCATTGGTATGTGCTGGCAGCGAAGGTGGAGATTGACCAGGCCAGAAATCGCTATAGAGGGGTCCACACATGGAGCAAGCCTTCCTCCCCAGCAGCAACAGAGACTCCCAGAGAGGTGAAAGGGGGGCCAGGGCCAAAGCCCAGATCATCTGCCTGCTTCTGATGTGGGAAAGAGGGGCACCAGGCAGCCGAATGTTTTGCCAGGCCCACCCCTAGGATGACCTCTGCTGGCAGGAAAAAACCTGACAAGCCAGTAGCAAAAGCCACGAAATGGCCCTGAAAGGCATGGAAGTCATTGAGGTCGCCCCCCCCCCCAGGCGGGGAGGAGCTGGTACCTCCGACCAACCCAAGGGACAGCAATCCAAGGGACAGCTACAGCGAATCAGATGATGATCCCTTGATAAGTCTACCCATGGGGCCCCTCAACCTCCCAGTAGAACTAAGGGCACCATCATCAGGTGCCCAGGGGAAAATGCTGGCTCTTTTGGATTCGGGGTGTACTAGATGTGTAATTAGCCCAGAAGTGGTGGAGAAAATGGGATTGAGGCTGAAGTCCATGAAAGTGCCCATTGCCTTCTGCCAGTTGGATGGATTGGTGGCTGGGGGGGCTGCCCATTTTGAGACTGAGCCAGTGGAAATGAGGATGGGGGATCACCAAGAGACCCTAAGTTTTATCGTGGCCCCTGGGATGGAGCGCCCCCTTATACTTGGGTTACCATGGCTCCAAAAATGGAACCCCAACGTAGATTGGCACATGGGGATACTGCACATCCATTATGACCAACAGAGGGAGCCATTCCATGAGCCAGAGGGGATGGAGGAACAAGCGGCAATAGGGGCCCAACGCATTGCCGGGGAGGAGAGAATACCTAAGGAATACTGGGACCTGAAGGGGGCTTTCAGTGAGAGAGCATCAGACATGCTGCCCCCCCATTGGCCCACAGACTGCAGTATAGAGATATTGCCAGGGGCAACCCTCCCCAAACCAAAGATTTATGCCATGACCCCTCGCGAATTGGATGACCTGCGAAATTTCATTGACAAAAACCTGAAATGAGGGTTCATCCAGCCGGCAAGGCCATGAGTGTCCACCCCCGTACTTTTCCAAGAAAAAAAAAGATGGCTCTCTTCGCTTGTGTGTTGACTACAAGAACTTGAACGCCATTTGCATGGAAAACGTGTACCCCCTACCCCTGATGAAGGACATGTTAGCCCATTTGGCAAAGGGGAGGATTTTTACTAAGTTGGACCTAAGGGAGGCCTACTACTGAGTCAGAATTAAGGAGGGCAACTAGTAGAAGACTGCTTTCAACTGCCCCCGGGTTGCTTCCAGTTTCGAGTGCTCCCCTTTGGCCTACAGGGGGCACCAGCCGTGTTTATTCAACTGATCAATGAAGTACTCCATGAGCACCTTTATAAGGGGGGTTTGGTTTATCTTGATGATATACTCATTTATACAGATACAATGGATGAGCACGTGAAACTTGTGCGATCGGTCTTAAAGAAACTTAGGGCGGCCGAACTATATGCCAAGTTGTCAAAATGTGAGTTCCATGAAAGCAAAATTGACTATTTGAGTTACTGCATATCTCATGAGGGTATTGAAATGGACCCTGAGAAAGTACGAGCAGTCCTGGAGTGGGCAGCCCCTCGTACCCGTAAGCAACTGCAGAGCTTCCTGGGCTTTGCCAACTTTTATTGTCAATTCATCCCCTCTTTTGTGCAAATTGCGTTGCCAATCACCAATCTCCTAAAAACTAAAGGAGATGCCAAGCCTAAACCTAGTAGGCCCTTAGATTGGACTATGGAATGCCAAGCAGCTTTTGAGAAGCTCAAATGCCTGTTTGCGGCCGAACCAGTCCTCAAGCACCTGGACATGGATGCTCCTTTTGTGGTTCAGGCCGATGCCAGTGATGTGGCCGTGGGAGCAGTACTACTGCAAGCCAATGCCTATGGAGTCCTACAACCCTGTGCCTACACCTCCAGGAAGTTAACAGAAACTGAGAGGAGGTGGGCCATTTGGGAAAAAGAAGCTTTTGCTGTCTGATGTGCTCTACTGACCTGGAGACATTTCCTCGAAGGCGCCAAGCACTCTTTCAAGGTGTGGACTGATCATAAAAACTTAGAAGCCCTGAAAACCCCTAGAAAGCTGTCACCTAAACAGGCCCGCTGGGTGCAGTATTTTAACCAATTTAATTTCTCCCTACGCTACCTACCTGGGGGAAAGAATTTTATGGCTGACGCTTTGTCTAGATTGCCTCAGTACAACAGCACTAGGCAGGAAATAGTCCGGCCTGTGATCCCTTCTAAGCAATTGGCAGCTCCAGTAGTTACCCGGTTCCAAGAGAATATGGGTATAAGAATACCTATTATCTGACCTAAACTCTCAACTCGTGGATGCACTGAAAATGGATGAATGGTTTCTGTCCCACTCAAATGAGTGCACCATTCGCGACGGCCTAGCCTGGGTGGGAGCTAAGCTTTATGTCCCAGCCCGCCGAGGGAATTAGTGCTGCAAAAGGCCCATGACTCAAAGGTTGCAGGTCACTTTGGATTTGTGAAAACGTTACACTTAGTAAAGAGACAATTTTGGTGGCCCTCACTGAAAAAGGACATCGAAGTATATGTTGCTAGTTGCCCAATCTGTGCCTCAGCTAAGAGGCCACCAGGGAAGCCACAGGGTTTGCTCCAAAATGTTGCTAGACCAGGGGCCCCATGGAAAGAGATATCCATGGATTTCATTGTCGAGTTACCTGAGAGTGGGGGTAATACAGTCATTTGGGTAATCACTGATCTTTTTTCCAAGCAGGTCCATTTTGTGCCTTGCTCCAAGATCCCGTCAGCAAAGGTGTTGGCTAAACTGTTTATTCAGCATGTATACAGGCTACACGGAGTACCTGAATGGATAATCTCAGATAGGGGTATCCAATTCACCTCCCAGTTTTGGAAGGAGTTCCTGATCTTGTTAGGCTCTGCCCAGGGCTTAAGCTCTGCCCATCACCCCCAGACCAATGGGGCTTGTGAGAGAGCTAACTCGGTCCTAGAACAATACCCCAGGTGTTATATTAATTACCAACAAGATGATTGGGCTGACTTGCTACCTTTTGCGGAGGTGGCCTATAACAACTTTGTTCATTGTAGCATGGGCTTTACCCCATTCAGGGTGGTCTATGGCCAGGATTTTGTTCCCATCCCTGAATTGCTGCAAGAAAAACCACAGATCCCTTCGTTAAAGGAGTGGATTGAGCAGCTTCAATTAGTCTGGCTGGTGACTCGCAAAGCCCTAGACAATGCTCACCAGGCCCATAAGAAACAGGCTGACAAGAAAAGAATTAAACCTAAGGAGTACCAAGTCGGTGATAAAGTTTTCTTGTCTACAAAATACCTACAAACTACCCAGAAGTCGAAAAAACTTGATCCTAAATATGTAGGCCCTTTTCCTATCGTGAAGATTGTAAACCCAGTTGCTGTACAGTTGGACCTCCCAAAAACCCTTCGAAGAATTCACCCTGTATTTCATGTTAGTCTTTTGAAACCTGAGCAAACCTCCTTGCTTCGACCTACCCCGACCCCTCCTCCTGTCCCTTTGCTCATTGAGGGGGAACAACATTTTGAAGTTAAGGAAATTTTGGACTCCAGAAAGCATAGGGGTAAACTGCAATATTTGGTAGCCTGGAAACATTTCCCCTCCTCGCATTCTGAATGGGTGAACGACCGAGATGTCAGGGCCCCCAAAGTGATTCAATTGTTTCGGTTTAAATATCCTGATAAGCCATAATTGCCTGCTCCTTTACTATGCATATTTTATGTGGTTTTGTTGCTGTTATGTCTTCATTTTCTCCTAGGACTGACGTCCCTGTTGCAGGAGGGCCGAATGTCAGCCTCCGAAAGTTCTGCTTGCTTCGGCTGTCATAAGAAATGGTGGGAGGGGGGTTGGGATAGGCATTTGGGGGGTTGGGAAGTTGCTGGAGATGTCCCGGTTTGTCTCTGATAGTGCTCTGGGGAGAAAAGCTCTCATCAGTTCTACCAGGCTTCAGAGACATGTTTATTGCCTGCTCAAGGTCAATGGCTTCGTCGGACCAGATGTGGATGGCCAGGTAGGCCATGCACCACATGTCACCTCCCTCTCCTCAATTCCTCCCTCTCCTCAATTGATATCTTTACTCATCATTTTTTAAGTTCTATCATTTCTAGATGCCCTAGATTTCTAATTTCTTTTCCCCTTTCATATCTCCCTTCCAACTTTCTTACTCATTTTTGTTTTGTTTTAACTCATTCTCTATATTTAAACAAATACAATCCTTGTCATTACTGTTCCATCCATTGGTTAATAACATTCTAAGTTCCCCATAACCAAAAATCCAACTTATAGATTATATAATATTATATAAAGACCTTTAAAAGTATTAATTATACAGATCTTATATCATTCCAAAAATATCAATAATCATCTAAATCCTTTCAATATTAAATCAGGTTTGTAAGTTATACAAGTCTTATATAAAACAAATCTTATAAAGAAGGGTAGTAATTGTTCAAATTATATATCCTTCCAACAATTGACTTACTGTAATCTGATTTATTTCCCTTCTTTTCTTTATTCTTTTTTCCCCTTTCAGCATCAATATTTAATTGAATTAATTCAAAATTTAATTTAATTCAATCCATCATGTACCAATCTAATATAGAATTATTAACCTATAAAAAACCTTTTAACTAAATAATTATACTGATTAATTATACAAACTTATACACAACTAATATTGTTAACACAATTAGATATAATAAAGTAATTCTAAAAAATTCTATTCCACCGTCAATCATCCATTCTCTTTTAATCTCTCAAGTATTCCATTCTTATAAATGTTTCCCTTCCAACCCCATTCTCTTAACTTTTTATTTTTCTTTCTTTTATTTTTGTACCAATAACCTTTTCCCCCCAAACTCCTTTTCTTCCTTTTGAATATATTATTTGTGTAGGTCTATCTCAATTGCTCTTAGTCTAAGGTGACCAGACATCCCGCTTTTGGCGGGACAGACACGCTTTTCAAGCGTGTGTCCCACGTCCCGCGTCCCGCATTGTTTCCAAAAAGTCACACTTTTTTGGAAACAATGGGACGTCTGGTCACCTTACTAGATCGCTCCCAAGAAGCGGCTCCCTGCCCCCGGAAAGAGCAGAGACAGGCTGGCCTGGCTCCAGCTCCTTTCCTCCCCAGGAATCAAGAGGAGGAGGCGCCGAACCCCTCACTTTCCACACACCCCGAAGCCGCTTTCCGCCACCACCACCCCGCCCAACTTTCCGCCGGCCCCGCCTTCCCGCCTCGTGAGGTCACTTTTCAGCTGTCGCGGCGAAGGCTTCTTTCGCCGAGTTTGCCACGGGAGGGGTAGGGGGCGGCTGGGGGGCGACCCTCCGGGGAAGGGCTCGTTCTTTTCTTTTCAGCCCATCTCAGAGTCTCCGACAGGGGTGGAGTCTGGGGGAATGTTGCTTTTGCAGAGCGGTGGTGGGAACCTTTCCCCAGACTGGTAAGTTTTAGGTTTCCTTACTCTCTGCCTCGCACTCGCCAAAGCGGATCTTCTTGAGGGAAACAGCTCCATGCTGGGCAAGGAAAACCCCCCCACCGCGCTCAGACTTGGCCGAGCACGCTCAGCCCCACTTGACAGCAACAGTGGCTTGGGCTGGCTGGCTGGCTGGCAGGCAAGCGACGCAAGGCATGGGGCACCCGCCGGACGCCGCCCCGGAGAGAAGACCAGGCCCGGCTGGCAAGGGCCAGGAAGGATTTTTCCCACGCCGTCAGCCAGCTTGTCCTCCAGGCAGACGCAGCAGAGGCTGCAGCTTTGTGCACCACCACCTTTACCAATGCCATGGCCCGGGCTCGCCTCTGCTGCGTCTGACCCAGAGGACAAGCTGGCTGGCGGCTCGGGAAAAATCCTTCCTGGCCCTTGCCAGCCAGGCCTGGTCTTCTCTCCGGGGCGGTGTCCGGCGGGTGCCCCACGCCTTGCGTCGCTTGCCTGCCAGCCAGCCAGCCCAAGCCACTGCCGGCTCCCGAAGGGGAGGCAGAAGGCGAGGAAAGGCCTCCCGCCTCCCCACCCACCCACCTGGATGCCATTAGCATCTTTTGCCTTCTGCGCATGCGGTGTCCAGGAGGCCCTGCCCCCCCCGTCAATGTCCCTCTTAAAAAAAAAATCTGGTCACTTTATCTTAGTCTCTTCTCACTATTACCCCCCCTCATTTTTAAATTGCTTCCTCTGATACCAATATTCCCCTCCTTCCCATTTTTATTTGATTTTCCCTCCCACCCTGAAAGCAAAAGGAAATGAGGGGGGGAAAGGGAGGAAGAAGGATCCGGGAGTGGGAAGGGAAGGGATTGGGAAGAATAAGAATGAGGAGGGCTTCCCAGCTCAGGAAAGGCTTGGAGAATCTAGAGCATGCCTTTCCCCTTCTCTCTTGCTGTGCTTTAATAGAGCCTATTAAACAATGGAGCTAAGCTGCAATCATGTGTATCTATTAAGAGTAAATCCCACTGAAAGAGAGTAGCCTTACTGCCAAGTAAACTTTTTTAAGGTTAGTCCCCTTCTTCCCGTCCTTTCCCCTTTATTCTTGCAGTGCTTTTATTTACAAAGCCCCCCCCCCACTCCAGTCTCTTTTCCTAAAAATGAAGCAATTGGTGTGAAATGAAAGCAAGCTTTAAAGGAAACAAAGTTGAGCTAGTTTGTAAGGAAATCAAGGTTCAGTGCAAGCCATACTAATATTCCAAACTAATGAGTCTTAATGTCTGGTTAAAATGGGTAGTACTTCCATTTAAAGAAGAAAAGCATAGCTCGGACTATTGCTATGATTTTTTGCTCCTATATTCTGTTGTTTAGGTATAAATTTTGTTAATGTAGAAATTTTACTTAGAGCTTATTAAACAACAGAGCTAGCTGCCTACAATTGTATATCTATTGGGAGTAAATCCCACTGAAAGAGAGTAGCCTTACTGCCAAGTAAATATGCATAGGCTTTACGTAGTTGAGAGATAGGGTATTGATTAGTATCAGGTATATTATAGAGAGAAATGAAAACAACAGATACTTTGTGCCCAGACCAGGTAGGTGTAGGGGTGTGTGTGTGTGTGTGTGTGTGTGTGTGTGTGTGTGTGTGTGTGTGAGAGAGAGAGAGAGAGAGAGAGAGAGAGAGAGAGACAGACAGACAGACAGACAGACAGACAGACAGAAGACAGACAGACAAAGAAAGAAAGAAAGAGGAAGGGAGAAAGAAAGAGAAAGAGAGAAAGGAAGGAAGGAAGGAAGGAAGGAAGGAAGGAAGGAAGGAAGGAAGGAAGGAAAGAAGAGAGAGACAAGAAAGAAAGAAAGAAAGAAAGAAAGAAAGAGAGAGAGAGAGAGAGAAAGAAAGAGAAAGAGAAAGAAAGAAAGAAAAAGAAAGGAGGAGAGAGAGAGAGAGAGAGAGAGAGAGAGAGAGAGAGAGAGAGAGAGAGAGAGAGAAAGAAAGAGAAAGAGAAAGAAAGAAAGAAAAAGAAAGGAGGAGAGAGAGAGAGAGAGAGAGAGAGAGAGAGAGAGAGAGAGAGAGAGAGAGAGAGAGAGAGAGAGAGAGAGAGAGAGAGAGAGAGAGAGAGAGAGAGAGAGAGAGAGAAGAGGAAAGAAGCACCACAAACCCTGGCACTAGATGTGGCTTCAGAAACACTTTGAAACAGCACAGCAATTTAGGGCTGGAAGATATCTCGGAGGTCATCTAGTCCAACCCCCTGCTGCAGCAGGAAACCTTACATTGTCTGGATTATTTTGGTGCCTCTAACAGAGAGGAAAATTGCCAGAAAGGAGAAGGAGTTTACTAGGACAAGGCTGCCATGCAGAAGAAGGCAGAGATAGTCCTTGACTTATGATCACAATTGAGCCCAAAATTTTGGTTGCTAAGCAAGAGTGTTGTTAAGTGAGTTTCACCACATTTTACTCAATCCATGACATTTCTTGGCTCTAACAGTCATTTGCAAGCTAGGGAAGAACATCTGAAGGCATCAGGGGTGGGTTCCTAATTTTTTTACTACCACTCTGTGGGCGTGGCTTATTTTGTGGGTGTGGTTTGCCAGCCATGTGACCAAGTGGGCGTGGCTTGCCGACCATGTGACCGGGTGGGCGTGGCTTGCTGGTCATATATTAGTTATTTCAGAGAGATGTTACTACTATTTTTGCTATTTTATACCTTACATGAAAAGCTTTGCATACAAAGTGCGTGTTACACCATGGCAACACAGCAACCTTTATATGCAGAAAATGCTATAGTTAAAAGACAAGCAAGTCTCATACAGCATTTTTGGTTTCAGTCATGGATTCCTTAGATGAAAATATTGAGGACTGTTAAAAGAACAGTATCTTTTAACAGTACTCAATGTTTTCATCTAAAGAATAACAGTATAAAACTATATAAAATTAACAGTATAAAAGGTTAAGCTTTCGGAAAACGCCTACTTTGGGAAGCTTTAGGCAAAAGCGAAGGAAAAGTGTCAAATGCGAGCTTCTTATTAGTTTCAAGCGAAGGGACGGGGAAAGCCTTAATTGTCAGGTTTCTGGGCATGCACAAAAGAAATTTTTTTTTAAAAAATGGTGGCGCCCAGGCACTGGCAACCAACCGCACCAGTACTGTGACATCACCAGCGGGCTGCTACCGGTGCTATAGAGTGGACCGCACCAGTAGGAACCCACCACTGGAAGGCATGTGTAATGTTCTAATGTACAGAAGTTATGGTTAAATGTGTGGCAGAAAGTGGACTCTGGGTGTGTTTTTCCAAATGCAGTGAGGTTGAATGTGTATAGTTTTAGAAGAGGGGTGTGTGTGTGTGTGTGTGTGTGTGTGTGTGTGTGTGTGTGTGTGTGTGTGTATACATACACATACAGTAAATATAGTAGATAATGTATCTTTTTGTGTGCCTGTGTGTAATATGTATGTACACATATGGCATATATACATAGGATTACATAGTATATTTTGGATGTTCAGTAGTAATAATTAGATAGGGAAATTGTATCTCGTTGAGGCCTTTGAGGCGAGGAGAGGCTAGGCACCCTAACCCTAACCCTTGATGTGAGTGATGTCAAGTTGGCCACACCCACCCAGTCACATGACCACCCAGTCACATGATCACCAAGCCACCCCCACCCAGACACATGTCCGCAAAGCCACTCCCACCCAGTCACATGACCATCAAGCCACTCCCACAAAATTAAGCCACGCCCACAGAGTGGCAGTAAAAAATTGGAACCCACCCCTGCACAACACCTTGGTGTTTGACTTTTAGAAAAAAATGCACAGAAAAGAATCTGAACTGCATTTCTGCAGTCTTTGTCAACATACATATGCCTATTAATGATGTGGAAAGCACAGACAGCTACAGGTGAATCAAAAGGTTTGATGCTGTCTGTAATTAAAAATCAAAATATATAATTAACTTTAATTCAGAAGCAATAGCAGATAAATTGCAAATATATAATGTTGGCAAAAATTTAGATGAGGATAATTTTCAGAAACATCCATTCTGACATAACTGAGTTTATATTCGATGGAATTCAAAAGGAACAAATCATGACATGACATAAATGATATATACATAAAAACTAGGACAGCATTTTGAGAATGGAATGAATTGCTTGTTAAAGGCTTATAACAGGTAGAAGCTGCTAAACCATCTGTTGCATTGTTTGCTAGATAATCCCAAAACTCCTCCAATCCATTATTCTATATTGAAATGTAAGTGATTTATTTTATTTTATTTTTTAAATATTTTTTTATTTTTTCTCTATCAATACATACATATATAAATACGTGTACCTTGCATCATATCAATATCCATAATTATACAAAGTTGTACATTCTTATATTCATTCATCTTTTATAAATCATTTCTAAACAAATATTCCATTATTTTGATACATACAAATTAATTAATGCTGCATCTTCTCTAGTTTTGTCATCTGAGACTATCAATAGTCATTTATCTTATTTTTACTGTCAATCAACCTTTATTTTTATATTTGTTAATGTATTCATTTATATTCATGTTCTATCCAATCATAAAACTTCACCCATATATTATAAGATTCTGTATCTTCTTTATCTTTAATTTTCATAGTCAATCTATTCATCTCTGCACACTCCAAATTTTTTTAATTACTTCTCTTTCAGTTGGAATTTTTGTTGCTTTCCATTTTTGTGCAAATACAATTCTAGCTGCAGTGATCACATGAACAATCAAATATGTGTCTACCTTATTAAATTCTTCTGGTAAAATGCCCAACAAAAAACATTCTGGTTTTAATTCTATATTTTGTCTCACTATTTTCATCAACCATTTTTGAATCTGAGTCTAATACTTCTTTGCCTCTGCACACGTCCACCACATATGGTAAAAAGTGCCTAGTTTATGCTGACATTTCCAACATTTCATCGATTTATCTTTAAACATTTTAGCAATCCTGTCTGGTGACATGTGCCATCTATAAAACATCTTATACATATTTTCTTTAGATGCAGTTGCCATAGTTAATTTATAGTTTCTCTCCCAAGGTTGCTGCCACTTATCTATTTCTATGGTACAACCAAATTTTCTTAACCATTTTATCATTGTTTCTTTCACCTGTTCAAATTCTAAATCAATACGTAGTAGATAAGTATATAAGTATTTCATCTACAGTAGTTCTGTCATTTCTAAATTTATTCCCTCCATTTTATTGTCTGTATCATATCTTGCTTGTATTTGCAATCACATATACCAGTCCATTTTTATTCCTTGTGTCTCCAATTCTTGAATAGATTTCAATTTACCTTTGTCTGTCAAAATGTCCTTGTATCTTGGTATATTTTCCCAATTCAATCTACTTGGGTGTATTTGTGATTCTATTACAGATATCCAACACAGTATA
Source organism: Diadophis punctatus similis (assembly GCA_023053685.1). NCBI lineage: Eukaryota > Metazoa > Chordata > Lepidosauria > Squamata > Dipsadidae > Diadophis > Diadophis punctatus. Next base: position 22,934,010 of record JALIGW010000008.1, read on the forward strand.
CTCAAATAATGTTTTTCTTTTATCTTTTCCCATACTGAAAATAAAGAGTTCCTAATATAATGTCTCTGGAAACAGCTGTGTATTTTATTTTTTCCATACCATATAAGTGCATGCCAACCTATCTGCAAATCATGTCCTTCTAAAGTCAAAAGTCTCTTATTTCTTAATAAAATCCATTCTCTCAACCATGTCAATACTGCTGCATGGTAATATAATTCCCAATTGGGTAGTCCAAATCCTCCTCGAATTCTGGCGTCTTGTAACATTTTTATATTTATCTGTGCTCTTTTCCCTTGCCAAACAAATTTTAAAATCATTTTGTTCACTTCTTTGAAATAATTCTTCTCTATTTTTTTTCCAAAAAGTTTTTTATTTTTTCCTCCACCACTTTTACATTTCAATAAACATATACCTTAAATCATTACAATAAAATACACAATTTTACATTTATACTCCATCATTCAAAAATCAATATCTTATTCATACGCTTATATCATCAATCATCAGTCTATTCTACTTTTCTTTCCATTGCACTCCCCCTCTCTACCTCCATCATCTCCTCCTACTTTCTTACTCCTTTTCTTACTCCTCCACTACTCTCTCTGCTCCTTCTCTTCCTCCCCTTCTATTTCCTCTTACACCCTCTTAGCCTTCCCCTGAGTACTCTTTTATCCTCTTATGTTTAACAGACTGATGATACAATCTCAAATTTAAACACTTCATATCTCTTCTAAGAAGAAATTTTTTTTGGTTATTATATAATTTCTTTATATGTAGTACTTTATTTCTAGGTATATACTGCTAACTTCATTTTACCTCCACAAAAGAAAAAGAAAAAAAAGGAGAAAAAAGGAAATTTAGTTTTGTCATCTGGGATATTCACCAATTATTTTTCCAATTCTACTCCTAAATTTTCCACTGTTCATTAGTTTCCAAATTAATTTTTATTCTCCTATTTCTTAATTTTAGGCCAAATTGCTTCCTCCACTTTTTGTCTCTTTATTCATTGTTTGGTTCCCCCCCTCTATTTTATCACAAACTAAATGCCCAATTATACATTCCAATTTCTTATATTAATCATAAAATTTCTTCTTTGATTATTTACACTCAAATTAAACATTTCACATTTGAAATATATGATTTTTAAATTTTCTCTTTAAACATATCTCATTTCTAAAACAAAAAAGAAAAATAATACACAATCATAATATGCTTTTTCACTTACTAATCATCAAAAATCTTTCTGAATTATTCAATTAAGTATTCAACTCTTAAAGTAGTACATTTTCCCCTTTTAAAGTTTTTCATTTGAACAAATTCATATATATAAAAGAGAAAGAGTACACAATCATAATATATCTTTTAAATTCTAGTATTCATATTTATCATTCATACTTCTCATATTAATTAACATTATTTTATCTGAAATATCAAATCATTTAATTCATTGAACAATATTAATCTATATATAAAAGAACAAAAAAATTTCAACTCTTAATAAAATGTTAACTCTAAATAAGAAGAAAAAACATTTCCATAATATTTCAATGTCTTCTTCCATTCCCTTTTAATTTCTCGACTAATTCATTTTTGTATATATATTTCCTCCACCCCATCTGATTAAATTCTCTTCCCTCTGTCTTTTGATTTTATACTTTAAAGTAAATTTAAGAGGGAGGAAAAGAGCATGGGGAAAGAGAACTTATTGGTATAAATTGTTATCTTTATCTCTATTTTCACTGTTAAACCCAGTGGAATATTTATCATTATCATTATCATTAGTCAGCATTGCATTTTCAATGTTATTTCCCTTTTCATCATCATTTATAATATCTTCTTCACTCTTCTTTTCTTCTTCTATTCTCTTATCCAGTTTTTTTCCATTTGTACTTCATTTTTTCCTGTCTCAAATGCTCCAAATACAGTTCTTCTAAAATTTTCAAAGAGATCCTTCATAAACTCAGCCAGTTCTTCATAGTCAATTTTCTCCATCTTTAAAGTCTGGTTCTTAATTCTTAAATCCAAAGCTTAAATAAGTCCAGTCTTTAATCAATTTCCTCCATTTCCTTAAAATCACTAATTTCAAGTCCAGAAATTCAGCAGAGTCAAACTGTTTCAGAGTCACAAATTATTAATTTTACAGTCCATCCAGCTGCTAAAAAAGATGTAGTCCACAGCCTTTTTCAATTGTAAATTTAATTTTTTTTAATTTTTGATGGATGATCTCTGGCGGGCCCGGGATGGGGGGAATTCCTCCATCCTGGTGCTACTTGACCTCTCAGCGGCTTTCGATACCATCGACCATGGTATCCTTCTGCATCGTCTCGGCGAGTTGGGAGTGGGAGGCACCGTTCTGCGGTGGTTCTCCTCTTATCTCGCTGATAGGATGCAGTCGGTGCTGGCAGGAGGGCAGAGGTTGTCTCCTAGGCCCCTGACATGTGGGGTGCCTCAGGGTTCGGTCCTCTCGCCCATTCTGTTTAACATTTACATGAAACTGCTGGGGGAGATCATCCCGGGATATCTCCGGGACTGCATTCTGCCTCACACTTCCCTTCGACCGGTTAGGGCCCACAGAGTTGGCCTCCTCCAGGTCCCGTCGGCCAAGCAATGCTGGCTGGCAGGCCCTAGGGGGAGAGCCTTCTCTGTGGCTGGCCCCATGCTCTGGAACCAACTTCCCCCAGAGACCCGAACTATCCCCACTCTGCTGGCCTTCCAAAAAGCCGTTAAGACATGGCTTTTCCTGCAAGCTGGGGGTAGAGCTTAACCCACTCGAGCTCACCCCCAAGTATGTATGGTTGCTGAATGGTTGTTGGATGATTTTAATATTGTGTTTTTTAATTTTTATATCTGTTTTTAAGTAATATATTTATAAATTGGTTATTCTTGTATTCTCTCTGTTGTACGCCACCCTGAGTCCTTCGGGAGTTGGGCGGCATATAAGAAAACCAAATAAATAAATAAATAAATAAATAAATAAATAAATAAATAAATAAATAAATAAATAAATAAATAAATAAATAAATAAATAAATAAATAAATAAATAAATAAAATTTCTATTCCATTTTGTAGTTAAAAAGCCAAGTCCTTCTGTTCCTTTGTTATCAATCTTTATTCAAATTCAGTCATCCATATAATCCAAACAGTCTTTCCACTCCTTTATTTGTTGTTAAAAATTTCAGTCCAGTTTTTGTTCTTCTCCGTCTCAATCCAAATGTTATCTTTTATACAATAACAACTGCTCTATTCAAAGTCCACAGCTGTTCTTTGTTCAAGGCCATTGCTATCCAAACACCATGAAAGTATTTCCACAACAACAATTCTTCCAACCACCAGATGGCACACCCCGGTCAAATTTCTTTTCTCTATCCTATTAAAATTTTCTGTTTTCAATCAATTCCAATTTTCCAATTATTCCTTCCAATTTTAACTCTCAGATTTCTTTCATCGTTATCCAGTCTTTAAAACACAATTCTAAATCTTTGATAGTTGGGTTTTAGTTACAAGTCCCTTTAATTTTGTTCCACCATTGTATCCACATATTAACAGCCGCTTCCTGATTTCCGGTCCTTTCCCCCCCCCTTTGAATTAGAACGTTTCTTTTAATATTTCTTTAGGCAAAGTGACTCACCAGCCTCTGTCTTCTTCAGCTTCTCCAGCACATATTTTTAAGAATTTTCCTTCCCAGATGACTCCAATCGCCATTTCAAATCCTTGCAGATGTAACCGCGGCTAAGGACGGCATTTTGGAATAGCTGTCTTCGTATGCCGCTGGTTAAGGAGACAAAGCCGGCTCCCTGGGGGGTTTGCAGACTCCCCAGTCCGCCGACAGACACTCCTCTTCTTCCCCACCCCGCCTGGGTGGTTCTGACCTGGTCCTGACCTGACCGAGTCCCCTGACGGCGCAGATTCGGGGCTTTCCCACAGGAACGGGGAAAGCTCCTTACCGCCGTGGTGCTGGCCACACCTTCTCTCCATAAATAAAATCCATTCTCTCAACCATGTCAACACTGCTGCATGGTAATATAATTCCCAATTCGGTAGTCCAAATCCTACTCGAATTCTGGCGTCTTGTAACATTTTTATATTTATCTGTGCTCTTTTCCCTTGCCAAACAAATTTTAAAATCATTTTGTTCACTTCTTTGAAATAATTCTTCTCTATTTTTATTGGTATTGTTGAAAATAGAAAAAGTAGACGTGGTAATATGTTCATATTTATTAAAACTATTCTACCCATCAATGATAATTGAAGATTTTTCCATTTTTCTAAGTCCATTTCAATTTGTTTCTTTAATCTTAGATAATTATCTTCCTTAATTGTTATGCATCTTGCTGATATATATTACTTTTTTTTACGATTTGTAAGTTCAATTTTTCTGATAGTTCCTTCTTTTGTTTTTCAGTCATGTTTTTCGCTAAGAGCTTAGTTTTGTCTTTATTAATTTTAAGTCCCGCGACTTCACCATATCACTCGATTTGTTGCATTAGAATTGGTCCTGTTTCTAATGGTTCTTCTAGTATAAACACCAAATCATCAGCAAAAGCTTGTAGTTTGTATTCTGCTTGTCAAATTTTTATTCCTCTTATATCTTTTTTTGTCTTATTTGCCTAGTTAAGACTTCCAACATCAAAACAAATAGTAATGATGATAGCAGGCACCCTTGTCTGGTTCCTTTCATAATATCAACTTTATCAGTCATTTCTCCATTCAATATCACTTTTGCTGATTATTTAGAATAAATTGTTGTAATCACTCCAACAAATCTTTCCCAAAAATCCATAGTTTGAAGTTGCTGTATCATGAATTGCCAATTTACATTATCAAATGCTTTTTGTGCATCTAAGAACATTAAAGCCGCTTGCTTTTCAGGGTGCTGCTCATAATATTCTAAAGTATTTAAAATCACTTACATATTGTCTTTAATTTGTCTTTTAGGAAAAAACCATTTATTTATTTATTTATTTATTTATTTATTTATTTATTTATTTATTTATTTATTTATTTATTTATTTATTTATTTATTTATTTATTTATTTATTTATTTATTTATTTATTTATTTATTATTTGTATTTATATGCCACTCAATCTTGCAGGGACTCTGAGTGGCTAACAGGGATACAAATAAAATTTATATAAAAGACATTTAAAAAACAGAATTAAAAATACAATATAATACTTTAAAAATTCCAATCATGCAATCCAATCCATAACAGCCAAGGGCCAGCAGCAAGAGATCATTCATTGGCCCCAGGCTTGCCGAAAGAGCCAGGTCTTCAAAGCTTTTCTGAAGGCCAATAAGGTGGGGATGGTCCGGATCCCGGGGGCAGTTGGTTCCAGAGGGTAGAAGCTGCCACAGAGAATGCCCTCACCCTTGGGCCCACCAGCCGACACTGTTTAGCTGATGGGACCTGGAGCAGGGCAGCTTTATGCGATCTAACCGGTCACAGGGAGGTTTGCGGTAGCAGGCGTTCCCAAGGATACAATGGCCCTGAACCATATAGGGCTTTAAAGGTAATCACCAACACCTTGAATTGCGTCTGGAGACCAATGAGCAGCCAATGCAGCTCGCGCAAGATGGCAGTAGTGTGGGTGTATCTGGGTGCACCCACAACAGCACGAGCAGCTGCATTTTGCACCAACTGAAGTCTCCGAATACTCTTCAAGGGGAGCCCCATGTAGAGTGCATTGCAATAATCAAGCCGTGAGGTGACAAGGGCATGAGTGACTGTAAGAAGTGCCTCCCGCTCCAAATAGGGTCGCAACTGGTGCACAAGACGAACTTGTGCAAAGGTCACCCTAGCCACAACTGACAGATGTTGATCCAATTTAGGCTGTGGATCTAGGAGGACACCCAAGTTGCAAACCCATTCTGAGGGGGTTAATTTTTCACCCCCTAGAACCAAGGAGGGACAGTCGATCTAGTCCTTGGGAGGCAGTATCCATAGCTACTCGGTCTTGTCTGGGTTAAGCTTGAGCCTGTTGACTCCCATCCAGATCCTCACGTCGTCCAGGCACCAGCACATCACATCAACCGCCTCGCTGAATTGACGCGGGGTGGAGATGTAAAGGTGGGTATTATCAGCATACTGCTGAAACCTCACCCAGTGTCGTCGGATGATCTCACCCAGTGGTTTCATGTAGATGTTAAATAGGAGTGGAGAGAGGACCAATCCCTGAGGCACCCCACAAATGAGGGGCCTAGGGGTCGACCTCTGTCCACCAGCCAACACCGACTGTGACCGATCAGAGAGATAGGAGAAGAACCACTGTAGCACAGTGCCTCCCACTCCCATCTCCCCTAGTCGGCACAGAAGGATACCATGGTCAATGGTATCAAAAGCAGCTGAGAGGACAAGTAGCACCAAGATAGAGGCATGACACCTATCTCGGGCTCACCAGAGATCATCCAACAGCATGACCAAGGCAGTTTCTGTGCTCTAGCCAGGCCTGAAACCCGACTGAAAAGAATCTAGATAATCCGTGTCATCCAACAGCTGTAGGAGCGCCACCACTTTCTCTACAACCTTACCCAGAAAGGGTAGGTTGGAGACATGATGAAAATTGTTTAACACAGTTGGATCCAGGGAAGGCTTCTTGAGGAGGGGCCTCACAACCGCCACCTTAAGTGGCTGTGGCACCAAACCCTCCCTCAAGGAGGCGTTGACTATCACCTGGATTCAACCTCGTGTCACCTCCCTGCTAGCAGAAACAGCCAGGAGGGGCACGGGTCCAATAAACAAGTGGAGCCGCTCATCGCTCCTACAGCCTTGTCTACTTCCTCAGGAGTTGCGGGTTCAAACTCTTCCCACAAAATGGGACTAAGACCTGTCCCTGTCATCTCAGCTTGAATTGCCCAAACGGAGTTCAGGTCAGTCCGGATCTGAGCGACTTTATCTGCCAGAAACTGTACAAATTCCTCAGCTCTGCCCTGTAAGGGCTCCTCCACCCCCTCCACATTAAGGAGGGAGCAAGTCACCCTAAACAGCATGGCTGGGCGAGAATCGGCTGATGCAATAAGTGCGGAAAAATGTGAACATTTTGCCGCCCGTATCACCACTAAATAAGTCCTAATAAAGGATCTTAGTAGTGTTCGGTCAGACTCAGATTTACTGGCCCTCCAACGTCGCTCTAGACGTCTCTTATGGCGTTTCATCTCCCGGAGTTCCTCTGTGAACCAGGGAGCTCTTCGGGATCCACTGCCACGGAGAAGTCGAACAGGTGCAATCATATCCAGAGCTCCGGACGCCGCCCGATTCCAGGCGGCCACTAGAGATTCGGAAGGATTGTGTACAAGGGATTCAGGTATCTCCCCCTTCTGAAATCCTTCTGGATCCATTAGGCGCCTGGGTGGAACCACTTAATCGGTCCCGCCTCCCTGCGGTGGAGGAGTGGCGCCGCAAAGTCTAACCTCAGTAGGAAATGATCTGACCATGACAAGGGAGAGAATGGCTAAACTCCTTAATTTCAGATCATCTCTCCACTGCCTCGAGAGAAACACCAGGTCAAGCATGTGTCCCCCCCCTCATGAGTCAGACCCTCAACTACTTGGGTCAGGTCCATAGTTGCCATGGAAGCCATGAACTCCTGCGCTGCATCTGAGGATTCGCCGAGCGATGGCAGGTTAAAGTCCCCCAGCACCATAAGCCTGGGGAACTCCACCGCCAGCCCAGCTACTGCCTCTAGCAGCACAGGCAGGGCCATTGTAACGCAGCTGGGAGGCAAGTATATCAACAATAAGCCCAACTGAACCCCTAAGTCCAACTTCAAGAGAAGAAACTCACACCCAACAATCTCCGGGGCAGGGCTCCTACGAGGGAGAAGACTTTTATGGATAATTATTGCCATTCCTCCACCCCTTCCCAGGGGTCGTGGCTGATGCAGAACTTGAAACCCATCTGGGCACATCTCAGAGAGGGGAACCCCTCCCTTCTTGTCCCAGCCAGGTTTCAGTTATACATGCCAGGTTCGCTCCCTCCTCCAAGAGAAGATCCCGAAGGAGGGGAGCTTTGTTAACAATGGACCTGGCATTCAACAGCAGCAGCTTGAGCACAGGGTCCTGACAACCCAAGTCACCATGTATACGGGTTGAACTCATGGGGTCAGAACGTGGAATCGCTGTAAGGTAGCGAGACCGCGTTCCCCGAGAGCGGCCTACCCCTCGGTTCCCGCCATATCTACCTCTCCCTGTTAGGACCGTGATCCTCGCCCCTCCCAACCCCCCAGAGATCCTACCCCCACCTCACTGGTCTCCATCCTTTCCGGCAAGCCATCCACCCCATACATATCAGCCTGGGAACCAAGGGGGGGGCACCTGCTTCTATTTGCATACTCAGCAGGGGGGACGTCCACCCTTGGCCCCGGCAAAAACATTCATCCAATTAAACACAATAATTATTCACACATTCTAATCCATCCATCCATAAACATACACCCAAACACTCATCCCCCCCCCGTGAGGTAGAAATAAGTAAAGTGCAGTAGAGAGTTAATAAGAGGACAGGCAGATGGAAAATATACATCACAATCTCTAAACACCACTAGCAAGAGAAAAACATCCGTTTCTTCAATCACTTCACCCCCATATTAATCACTGTCAGGAGGTGGTGTCCATAGTTGGAACAGAGAAAGACCTCATGGGAACCAAATAAATAGAGGCCAATGATGCCTCCCCCTGCGAAAATAGCCTTGAGGCATCAGAGGTCCCCTCCCTGAGGCCACATCGCTGTCCTCTCGACCAGATCTCCGCCAATCAACACAACGCCGGCCAAGGTCTTCGGCCCCGTATCCTGTTCCCATCTGTTGCCACTTATTATGATGGTAAAGAGTGCAGAACGTCGGCAAAATAGAGAAACTCGCTTTCCCAGTGAGGCTAGATCACATATAATGAGCCTCACGGCGGTCTCTATAGTGCACGCTGCAGCTGAGATAACAATTGCTGCAGTAATGATGCTCCCCGCAGCTGCAGTGGCATCGGCGGTGCCTAATTTCAGAGATGTGATAACTGTAGATGTAATAGATCCGTTTCAGCAAAGTGGGTTGTAGAGAAACTTGCCTTGGGCGAAAACGCTGATAGTCAGAAGGTTGTCTAAAATACTGTTCCGACCACGACATACCGAAGATCCACACAGAGTCCTAGAGATCACTCACGGGTCGCTCAGTCCCACCGGGCACACTCTCACCAGGCTCGGTTAAGGTAGTGTCTCACCGTCATTTATCTAATCGGCCTCCTGTCCTCACTCTGTTCTGCTCTGCTCCATTCCGCGGCTCAGAGATCGCTCAGAGATCGCTCACTCCCACCGAGCACACTCTCACCGGGCTCAGTTCAGAGATCACTCACAGATCGCTCACTCCCACCGAGCACACTCTCACCGGGCTCAGTTCAGAGATCGCTCACAGATCGCTCACCGGGCTCAGTTCAGGTAGTGTCTCACAGCTGTTTATCTAATTGCCCTCCTGTCCTCACTCCGCTCCACTCCGCTCCACAGCTCAGAAAAAACAAGTCTGAACTCTCATGGTATTCCAGCCACCTCTAAAATGGCGACCTCCTTCTTTCCGCTTCAAGCTGGAGATTTTAAGACTCCCCCGTCTGCATATTGGGCGGGTCTCAGCTTACCCTGATGTTCTTCGGGTGCTTTGATGGTTCGGCTATATCCCTATGTTCAAGGTGTCCTCATAGGGGTCCCCCAAATTTGCTTGAAAGCGGTCGGACTTCAAGATCGGAGATGGACAGTGCAAGCTGTCCACCCGTCCGCCGTGGCTCCACCTCCACAAACTTGATCTGTATGTATGAATTTTGATCTGTATGTATGAATTCATTGAGAAATCTCTTTAGTCTATTTGCAATAATTGAGGCAAATATTTTATAATCCACATTCAACAAGGAAATCGGTCTATAATTTTAAATTTTTTGAAGATCCGTATCTTCTTTCGGAATCAGAGTAATAAAAGCTACTGTCCATGTGTCGGGTATTTTAGCTTCTAAAATTAATTCATTAAACAATTCCAACATCACAACTTCAAATGTTTCTTCAAAGGTTTTATAAACTTCTATTGGTAGTCCATCTGATCCTGGTGCTTTACCATTTTTCTGTCTTTTAATTGCTGCTGTTAGCTCCATCATAGTTATTTTTCCCTCCAACAATTTTTTATACTTTTCTGGTATTTTAGGTAGTTCCATTTCTTCCAAGTATTGCATTATGTTCTTATTACCACTTGTTTCCTGTTTGTATAAATCTTTATAATAAGTCCATGCTATCTGTTTTTTTCCTTTCTTGATGTTGTAGATCCCCATAATCATCTTCCAATTGTTTGATCCATTTTTTTCTCCCTTTCTTTCCTCATAAGCCAGCCATCTTCCTGGTTTATTTGCATGCTCAAAAAAATTTTCTTTTGCTATTTTAACTTTCCTTGCCACTTCTTCATTTTCTATCATATTTAATTTATGTTTCTTCAAGTCCATAGTCATTTTAATTTTTTTATTTTGCAAGTCAATTTGAAGCTGTTTTTCTAAGTCCTTATATTCTTCTTCTAATTGTTTTTTAATATCTCTTCTTTGTTTATTTCTCTTACTTGAGTAAGTCATTACAAGGCCTCTTAAATATGCTTTTGCTGTATCCCATACTATTTGTAACATACTTTCTTTTCTTCTATTTTCTTTTTTTTTAAAGGCATTTCTCTTTCTTTCAATTTTTGAAATTCCTTTTCTTGCAATATTTCTTGATTTAAAGTCCATCTCATTCTGTTTCTTCTTCCTTTCCAGCTCATTGTTACCGGGTTATGGTCCGCCCAAGTACTAGTTTCAATATTTATATGTTGTAGACCACTTAATAAATCCATCGACATCCACACCATATCTATTCTTGACCACGACATATGTCTAGGAGAATAAAATGTAAATTGTCTTTTTTGGGGGAAATTTTCCTCTCCATAGATCAAATATTTTTAATTCTTCTATCATAATAAAGAAAGATTTTGGTAATTTTTTCCTTTGTCTCTTGTCCTTTTTAGATGCTTTATAATCTAATTCTGATTCCACAATCGCAATAAAATCTCCCATCAAACAAATATTTTCATAACTTAACTCATTGATTTTTTTATGTAGTTTCAAATAAAATTTATCTTGATTTTCATTTGGTGAGTATATTGCAATTACTAATATTTTTTAATTGTTCACAAATATTTCTACCATCAAGATCCTTCCCTCTTCATCAGTAAATATACTTTTAGAGTTTATATATATATTTATATACAGTGCCATTCCTCTCTTGCTCTGGTCTGTTAACATTGTATATAATTCTCCTAATCTTACATTTTCTAAGAATTTTTTATGTTTTCTTCTTATGTGTACTTCTTGCAAACAATGTCCAAATTTAATTTCTTCAATTTATTGAATATTCTATTTCTTTTAGTGGCTGAATTCAATCCATTAATATTCATTGAAATTATCTTAATTTCTTCCTCCATATTTATTCTGTTTTACTTTAATGCCTTAGCTGACCCAGTCATTCTCATTTCTCTCTGGTCTTTCACTTCCCTTGCCACTGCCACTTCCAACTCCTTCTCTTGCATCTCCAATTCTAGCTCTTTAGATTGTGATTGCAATTATGCTATTTCTCTTTGTAGTCTTGCTTCTCTCTCTCCTGTTCTCTCCTCCGTCTGGGCAAAATGTTGGCTGTGAAATGCTTCAGCTTTGTCTATTGTATCCAGTCTTATTCTTTGTTTATTCCATACTACCATTATTCCTTCTGGTATCAGCCATCTAAAATTCACTCCTCTCTCAATCAGTTTCTTCATTATAAATTGGTATTCTCTTCTTAAGTCTCTTACTCTTCTGGGAACTTGCTTTAAAGCTACAATATATTTATCTTTTTATTTTGCTGTAGTATTCCTCAATTTTTGTAACAACTGCATTCTCAATGCCTTTTTTGTAAATCTCACATGGACCTCTCTGGGTAATTTGTTTTTCATTGCATATCTTGTATATACTGTATAAACTTCATCAATATCATTCAACAATTTTTCTTTTGTTTCATTCAAAACTCCTGCTAAAATTTCTGCCATTATCTCTGCTAAATGTTCTCCTTTGCCACCACGTTTTGAAATCATAAATAATATTCAGATTTATCCATCTCCAGGGTTATTGTTGTTCTTTCTTATCTTTTGTCAGATTCTGTCAATTCTACTATCTGCTTCGTATTCACTTCAATATTTCCCTCAATTTTCTGCATGCGTTGTTCCATCAATCCTTTCATTTCCTTCATTTCTTCTGCCATCTTTCCCATGTTTTCTTTAACACCATCAATATTTTCCTTGATAGTCTCATTAATACTCTCTTTCAGGTCTACACCTAGGGCATCAATCATTGCTTTTATCTCTGTCATGTTGGACTTGTCACCTTGGCTTGGTTTCTCTACAGCTTTATGTCCTGGACTCTGTGTTGATGCCAGAGCAGCTGGTTCCTCGTGGCCATGTTGCAGTTATTGTATAGATAAAATAGTTTTTATAATCCAATATCTGTAAATATAAAAAAGTAAAAATAATATCCAATCAGAAGCCCAAATCCAGACAAACAGGAAAAGAAAAAAGAAAAAACAGCAAAAAAGAATCCAATAATAAAAATATATGGTAAAAATACTCCAATATAATATAAACAGAGAAAAAGAGAAAAAACTAAGTTAAATCCAATAAAAAAAGAATGGAATTAAAAAAATGAAAAGTAAGGGAAAAAAAGAAAAGGGGAAAAAGAAAAAGAAAAAAGAAGCCCCCCCAAAAGGCAAAAATATAATTCAATATAAATCCAAAATTATATATATAAAAAGATAAAAAGGAAAATTCAACATATAAAAGTATTGGCTAATTATTTTCTAATATAAAAATTAAAAAGAAAAAGAAAAAGAGAAAAAAGGAAAAAAGAACTTGAATGAAAAAAGGAACACAAATCCCAAAATCAGGAGGGCCAGAAAAAATCCAATCCAATCAGACTGTGGAAAAAGAAAAATTGAAATCTATTTCCAATAGTATTGAAGAGAGAAGGGAGAAAAAAAGCTTCAAAATATCTATTCAAAAATACCAGAGAGAAAAAACATATATGCACTCCTTGTATGCAGAAAAAAAAAATGTTTCCAGTCAAAATTGCAAGTGTTCAAACATCAAAGTTCTGAACATCAAACACTCCCTTCTCAATTTCAAACAAAAGATTATTCTCAAGGCAAAAAGCAAAGTTAGATAAAACAAGTTTACAAGTTTACAGCAGCTGTTCTCTCAGGACCCAAACTGATAGAAAAATTCAAAAGTAAAAATAGGAACAGGACACCAGGTAAGCAATAAAAACAGTTTATTAAAAACAAAAACAATAATCCTTGGCCAAGGGACCAACTCCTCCCAGAGAATGCCACTCTGGAACAAAAGGAAGAGGAGGAGGTAAAACAACCTCCCAGATTACAGGTTTTTATACATCTCACAAACCCCACCTTTGTTCCTCCCCTCTTACATAACACAATACATCATTCTTTGGGTTTTTCCCATTTTGGAAGACCCCCAACCATTATCTACCATGCTGACGTTTCCGTGTTTCCTTTCCCAAGACTTTTAGGTGCTTCCCAGAAAACATATCCTGTCAATATTTCCTGTTCTTGCATTCCCATCTTCCTCAGCATAATTTTGGTACAAACAACTATTAGGTCAGCGTACTTATAGCTGACATGCAGAAAAAGAATACATGTGATACATGTGATTATACAATATAATACTTCAGTACAGATACAATTTTAAAATGGTTGAGCTATGGCCTGTTTTTCATATCTTTATTAACAAGAATCAATTCATTTTTCTCACACAAACTGATAGTTTTAGTTTTTAGCTTTGAACACTAGATGGCGCTCTGTTATAAAGTTTTTCTATAGTTCAGCACCATTTACTGGTAAAAAGCAAGATTAAATAGAAAAAAAAAGTACAAGTCTCTTAAATTCCAGAAAAATAATCAAAAAACAGAAAAAAATTCAAATCTCCATGTCTTCTTCAAAAGATTGCAATGGCACTTCCAAATCTCCAAGTTAACTGCAATTCCAAGTCTTCTTTATCACTTTCGCTTTCCCCACCGCTAGAATCCGGGAGTAGCTACAAAACGCTACCTTCCTCCTCTCTTCTGCAGCTTTCTTTCTTTAAATATAGCTTTTAAATTCAACTTTGTTAAATAGCTGTTTCCATGGTTTCCCACTCCATTTCAATCAGAGAAAAAAAAGGTTTTCTCATCCAGATAACTCCGATCTTTCTTCTTCCATGTAGCCGTTGGGACTAATGGCGACTTCAGTCCCTCCGAACAGCTGCTGGCTGAGAAGCAAAATTGTGGCTGCCTGCGGGATCTGCGATGACCCCACAGCATGCCACAGGGTGCTTCTCTTGATCACCGCTCCTCCAGAGCAGGTCTGACCCAAATTTGGGTCTCCAAATGACTGTGGTTCCCACAGAGCTACCGAGGGAAGCGACCATTTCGTCCTGATGTTGGCTGCTCCCCCATGTGGTTTATTTTTACTTGAGTATCAGTAATTTGATTTAAATCAAAGACTACTAAATTTTCAGGAAATTTAATCTCAGAGCAGTTTAAGGCACCAAATTTCATACAAAACTGCTCCGAAATTTTGATGTCATACTTTTTTACAGTGGAAGCTATTAAAATGTCTCTTTTTATTTTTCTCTGAAGCAAAGATAAAGGAGACCGACAGTTTTCTGTTTATATGGACTCACCCTCATTGTGCACCAGCACACGTGTGTGTGTGTGTGTGTGTGTGTGTGTGTGTGCGCGCGCACACACACACACACACACACACACACACACACACAGACCCAAAATAGAAATGGGAGGTAGAGGGAGAAATTGATTAGACCAGGGGTCTGCAACCTTAAACCTTAAACAAGAGCTATTTGGGTTTCCCACAGAAAAGAAAACACCAGGAGCCACAAAACCTGGGTGGGCGTGGCCAACTCAACGTCACTCACTCCCACCCAGTCACATGACTGTCTCTCTCTGTCTCTTATCTCTGTCTTTATCTTTCCCTCCCTCTCTCACTCTTTCCTTCCCTCTCTCTCTCTTTCCTTCTCTCTCTCTCTTTCCCCCTCTCTGTCTATCTCTCTTTCTCTCTCTATCTTCTTTCTCTGTGTGTCTCTCTCTTTTCCTCCCTCTCTCTTCCTCCCTCCCTCCCTCTCTTTCTTTCTCTCTCTCTCTTTCTATGTCTCTCTTTCTCTCTCTCTCTCTCTCTCTCTCTTTCTTTCTTTCTTTCTTTCTTTCTTTCTTTCTTTCTTTCTTTCTTTCTCTCTCTTTCTTTTTTCTCTCTCTCTCTCCCCTCCCTCTCCCCCACTCCCCACCCCCACTTCCTAACTCACACACCCAGGGAATAAGTGTAAGGAAATTCGGCCATGTTCTCTCTGTCTCTGGAAAGATACAAAAATAAACCTTGGATTGCAAAGAAATGACTGTTGGGCTGTTACATCAGTGCCATGAGGTTGCCGCCTTAGGTCGCCACACGCACTTCAGAGAAGCATCATCCCAAGCAGCAGCACACTCACACAGGCATGCATACTCATCCTGCAACTCAGTCCAAAGTGGCCAGAAAATATAGTTCCCGGGCACCCCTGAAGACGCTTGGCAGGCAAAGTACAGGACAACCCCATCACCAAGGCTGAATCCTTGCAAAACCGGACAAAGGCAGAGAGAGGGGAGCAGATGGAGCTGAATCGAGTTGATTCAGGTTCTCTCTCTCTCTCTCCCTCTCTCCCTCTCTCCCTCTCTCTCTCTCTCTCTCTCTCTCTCTCTCTCTCTCTCTCTCACTCTCTCTCTCTCTCTCTCTCTCTCTCTCTCTCTCCACCCCCTTCCCCGACTGCAGCAGGAAATGGCGGTCAGCTACTTCTGGGCTTGGTTGGTGCTGGATGTGAGACCTGTTCTCCACCCTGAGACACTGGCCCGCCCTGCACTGTGCCATGGTCAATGCCACTGCTATTACCAGGAGCAAGTGGGGAGGGTTCACATTGTGGCTCCGCATTGTAATGTGCTCCAGGAAGAGGAGATGACCCTGACTCCCCCATTGTAAAGTGCACTAACTTTCACTGTGCTGCATATGGCGGGCATGCCATGGAAGCAGCAGCAGCAGCAGCAGCAGCAGCAGCAGCGGCAGGAGCCACAGCAGAGGGCTGAAAGAGCCGCGGTTTGCCGACACCCAGATCAGACATATAAAAGACAGGAAGAAGACAAAGTCCACACAACAATATTGTTTATAATGTTTACAGGTCTTAAATGGAAGCTAAAACCATGATGAGTTATTTGTGTAACATTAAATGAATGAAGATGGATTAAAAAAATTAAATTCTAGTCCAATTGAACTGATGCTATTGGATATAAAAGGAAAAGAAAAGGAAGAGAATTTGAATAATAAATTAAAATGAAAGGATAACAGAAAGAGAATCAAGAAAAGACTATTAAAAGAAAATTCAGTTGGCTTTTCATGAGAGGATTTTTATTTCTATATCATATTTTGGTATTACCCATCTCATTATCTAAGTGAGTTGAGCAATTTATAAATGACTTGTCATCTTATGACTTCTTGTCATAAAATCATATGAAAGATACAATTATAATTAAAACTAAATGACAAACAAATAAGAACAAGGATGTTCTTTTGGAAAGTAGGGATTTGTCTCATTTTGGGGGGCACGATGTTCCATAGGGCAGGAACAAGAGTAGATCCAGAGTAGATACAAGAGTAGGTACTAGTACCATTCTATAAAGCCTTGGTCAGACCACACCTAGAGTACTGCATCCAGTTTTGGTCACCACACTACAAAAAAGACATTGAAACCCTAGAGAAAGTGCAGAAGAGAGCAACCAGGATGATAAATGGTCTGGAAAATAAAACATACAAAGAGCAGTTGCAGGAACTGAGCTTGGCCAGTCTGGCGAAGAGAAGGACCAGGGGTGACATGATAGCAATGTTCCAATACTTGAGGGGATGCCACAGAGAGAAGGGGGTCAGGCTGTTCTCTATGGCACCAGAAAGCCAAACAAGGAATAATGGATGGAAGCTGACCAAGGAGAGATTTAACCTGGAAGTGAGGAGAAACTTTCTGACAGTGAGAGCGATCAACCAGTGGAACAGCTTGCCAGTGGAGGTTGTGGGAGCCCCAACACTTGCGACCTTCAAGGGGAGACTGGACTGCCATTTGTCTCAAATGGTGTAGGAACTCCTGCTTGAGCAGGGGGTTGGACTAGATGACCTACAAGGTCCCTTCCAACTCTAATAATAAATCTAAATCTAAATCAGACTCTCTTCATGGATCCTGTCAAGCAAAATTCTTTAACTGGTGGGGTCTATAACATATATTCTCTGCTTTACTGATTAGGACATGTGACTATAATTTGGATGAGACATGGTCCCACGCCATGAATGACTTTAAAGATGATAATCCACACATTCAATTGGGCCAGGAAGCAAACTGGAACATCCACAACATCCCTTAATTCACCCAAGATGGAGATACACAATTGGGTATCATATGCATACTAACAATGCCTTATCCTATGGTAATGGGTGATTTCACCTAGTGTAGGTGATTTCATCCATGTAGTGCTAAAAAGGAGAGAGAGGACAAATCCTGATGTACTTACAAAGAAGGGCTGTGGGTTGGATCTCTCACTCCCCAACAACACTGTGCAGAACCAGACTCAGAGTAAGGAGATGAATCAACACAGAACTGTGCTGTCCACTCTCAACTCCAGTTGCTGGTTAATGGTATCAAAGATGTCAAGAAGAGTGAGGATGGACACACTAACTCAGTTAGAATAAAATTAAAGACAATAAATCTTTAATTTATAAATAGGACAGAGGCATTGTTATCTGTCAAATTTCTACAATGAAAGTTATAGATAAAATTCAGAAAAGCTCACAATTCAGGTATTGTAAAACTTAGTGGATGAATAGGGGAGGAACTCAAATATTGCCTAGTCCTGAACAGGTGATTTAAGCAAATATATATAAGAAAAAATACAGATATTTTGGAGTTATACCATTGTTAAGGTCATTATCAGGGATCAGCCTACAAGCTTCCTCTGTATGAATGAAGTGCCGTAACACTTCAGCATGTTATGAAACTGATGAGCTGATGGACATATGGTGAATATTAGAGAATAATATTTGGGTGCCTGTGGGAGTACTTTAGTAAAAAGTTTCAAGAGTAAACATCTGGTTTTGATGGAGCAAGTTAGCATTCACATTGCAGCCTACACATTCTTCCAGTTACCAAGAAAGTTGGGGAACAAATATATCTCTTGTTGAAGTGGTTACAGTTTTGAGCTTGGATAAAAGAAAATTATGTTGAAACCCACTTCAGTTGTGAAATATACTGTATGGTCTTGCAGAGATTTTTCACAATGAACTTTCATACAATGTAATTACAAGACTAATATCATGCAATGAAAAATGATGCATTCCTTTTCATCTGTTAAAAACATATAAAATACAAAATAAGCATAGTAATAATTTTTCTGTTAATCCCATTATTACTGCCTTCTAGCCACTTCCTAGAAATAGATATAACCTTAATGTTAATGGAGTTTTCCTCTGAATAAAAATGGTTTTATGGATTTTTTTTTACTATAATCTGGCAATTTGATTTATTCCACAGCATTTTGAGGGAAAGAGGCAATAATCTAAAAAGAGAGAGAGCAAGTTTTATCAATGGACTGTGCTTTTCATGAAATACCTTAGAATAATTTATTTATTTATTTATTATTTGGTTCTTCTATGCCGCCCTACTCCCGAGGGACTCAGGGCGGCATACAACATTGTGGAAGAACACTATACAATAAACAACAGTTAAAAACAGAGTTAAAAATTAAAAAAATTAAAATCTTCACCACCAAACATACCGGGGGAAAGCTCAGATGGTCTCAACCCTAGTCTCAACCCCCTGCCTGCAGGAAGAGCCATGTCTTGACGGCTTTTCGGAAGGCCAGCGGGGTGGGGATAGTTCGGATCTCTGGAGGGAGTTGGTTCCAGAGCATGGGGCCCCCCACAGAGAAGGCCCTCCCCCTAGGGCCCGCCAGCCGGCATTGCTTGGTTGACGGGACCTGGAGGAGGCCCACTCTGTGGGCCCTAACCGGTCGAAGGGAAGTATGAGGCAGACTGCGGTCCCGTAGGTAACCTGGTCCTAAGCCATGAAGGGCTTTAAAGATGATGATCAACACCTTGAATTGTACCTGGAGACCGATAGGCAACCAATGCAGCTGGCGGAATATAGGTGTAACGTGGGTGTACCTTGGCACACCCACCACAGCACGCGCAGCCACATTTTGCACCAACTGAAGTCTCTGAATACTCTTCAAGGGTAGCCCCATGTAGAGCACATTGCAGTAGTCCAACCAGGAGGTGACAAGGGCGTGAGTGACCGTGAGTACAGCCTCCTTCTCCAAGTATGGCCACAACTGGTGCACCAGGCGAACCTGTGCAAAAGCCCCCCTAGCCACAGCAGTAAGATGTTGGTCTAATTTTAGCTGTGGATCTAGGAGGACCCCCAGATTGCAGACCTGCTCCGAGGGAGTTAGTTTTCCTCCCTCAAGAGTCAAGGAGGGATAGTTGTCATAGTCCTTAGGAGGCAATATCCAGAGCCACTCAGTCTTGTCGGGGTTGAGTCTGAGTCTGTTCCTCCCCATCCAGGTCCTAACATCATCCAGGCATCAGCACATTACATCAACTGCCTCACTGAATTGAGACCGGGTGGGTGTCGTCAGCGTACTGATGAAAACTCACCCCTTATTTGCAGATGATCTCCCCCCGCGGTTTCATGTAAATGTTAAACAAGATGGGCGAGAGAACTGAACCCTGAGGCACCCCGCATGACAGGGGCCTAGGAGACGATCTCTGTCCTCCTGTTAACACCGACTGCATCCTGTCGGCGAGATAAGAGGAGAACCACCGCAAAACGGTGCCTCCCACTCCCAACTCACTGAGACGATGCAGAAGGATACCATGGTCGATGGTATCGAAAGCCGCTGAGAGGTCAAGTAGCACCAGGATGGAGGAATTTCCCCCATCCCGGGCTCGCCAGAGATCATCCATCAGTGCGACCTAGGCAGTTTCTGTACTGTAGCCGCGCCTGAAACTCGACTGATAGGAGTCTAGATGATCAGTTTCCTCCAATAGCCGCCGAAGCTGAGCAGCCACTACCTTTACTGAAGAAAGGCAAGTTGGAGACCGGATGAAAGTTCTTCAAGTCCGCTGGATCCAGGGAAGGCCTCTTCAGGAGGGGTCTCACCACCGCAACTTTTAACGGCTGTGGTACGGATCCCTCCCTCAACGAGGCAATGATCACCGCCTGGATCCAGCCGTGTGCCACCTCCCTGCTGGCCGAAACCAGCCAGGAGGGGCACGGGTCCAATAAACAGGTGGAAGTACTCATCACACCCATGACTATGTCCACATCTTCCGGAGAAACAGGCCCAAACTCCTCCCACAATGGTGGACTAAGACTTGCCCCTGCCAACTCAGTGGACTCTGCCCATCCGGAGTCACCCTAAACAAGGCAGCTGGGCGAGAATCTGCGGATGCAATAAGGGCGGAAAAATGAGACCATTTTGCCGCCCCTATCGCCACTAAATAAGACTTGATGTAAATTCTTAATAGTGTTCGATCAGACTCGGTTTTACTGGCTCTCCAGCGATGCTCCAGACGTCTCTTGTGGCGTTTCATCTCCTGGAGCTCCTCGGTAAACCAGGGGGCTTTCCGGGATCCACTGCCACGGAGAGGTCGCAAAGGCGCAACCTGGTCTAATGCCCCTGATGCTGCGGTGTTCCAGGCAGCCACCAGGGAATCAGCCGAATTGTGTACCAGGGTTTCAGGTATCTCCCCAAGTTCCCTCTGGAATCCTTCTGGCTCCATTAGGCACCTGGGGCGGAACCACCTAGTCGGTCCCGCCTCCCTGCGGGGGAGGAATGGGGCTGCGAAATCCAACCTCAGTAGGAAATGATCTGACCATGACTGCGGGGTGGTGACTATATCCCCTATCTTCAGATCATCTCTCCACTGCCCCGAAAGAAACACTAGGTCGAGCGTGTGGCCTCCTTCGTGAGTCGGACCCTGGATTACTTGGGCCAGGTCCATGGTTGTCATGGAATCCATGAAATCCTGTGCTACTCCCGAGGTTTCGCCAGCAGAAGGCAGGTTAAAGTCCCCCAGCACCGAGACTTCCGGTTTGACGTCATGTCTGGGCACAGTAGCCTCAAGAACCTCTGAGGCTGCATCTGTGCTTTTCACTGATTTCGGTTGCCTAGCGGCGATCACTGACCTGGAGGGAAGAGTGATTCGAAGGGGGAGAGTTCGGAGCCTCTGGGGAGGACAAGCAATCCACCCAGGGAGCAAGAACAACTCCTGGAGCCGACCGTGAAGAAATCAGCCTCCATGGCTGATCTGGAGACATGACTGCCCGACTCAGATAAGGAAGTAAGAGAAAAACAGCAAAGAATTGTGGTGGAGAATTGTGAGAGAGAGATATTATTGAGAGGTTTTTTCAACAACTGGTGGAAGGAAATAAGACGGTGTGCCCTTGTAGCTGATTGCTGACCTGTGGATTTATGACAGAAAGCTCCGAGAGGATAAAGGCGGCGATTGCAAGGGGGAGCGAAAAGGACGGGCAGAGAGCTTGCTGAACCAAGACAGATTTACGACCCAATTTGATTTAAAGCACTCTGCAAGAAACAAAAAGAGAACTGTGTTTGGAGAACTAAAAAGGTAAAGAACTACAGCAAAAGGGCAAGAAAGATTTCTGGAAAGTGCGGAAGGTGGGAGGAAGTTAGAGTTGAAAGAGAAAAGAAGGAACTGAGACGGTGACACAGCAAAATCCGGAGGACATTTTTAACTATTAAACAAGGAGATAGAATTACCAGCAAGATCAACATTGGACTCTAAGGACTAGTAAAATATAGACTATAAATATATCAACAAAAGGACAATAGACCAAAAGAAATATTTATAAGTGAGTCCATAACTTATTTGAACCTTTACCTTAGATAAATTTAAGTATTGGCTTAAACTTTATTCTACCTATATTCACATATATATAAACTGTGGACATTGGACTATATATACAAACTGGACATTCTAGATATATTCATTGCTATATATTTACATATTTATACAATATCTATATAATAGAGTCTAGAAAATAACATTATATATAGAACTTAGATTAATTACTTTAAGCATTGATAATTATTGATTGATCCCTTGCGAATGTGATATAAATGCGATGTAAACGGTGATAACATTTATATATAATTTACAATTTATAGTGAAGGAATTAAGGGTGTGATATAATCATTTGAGGAAATTGACATTAGAATCTAAGAAACAGATTGATGTGACACTTGAAGAAAAAGATATAAATAGTAAAAAAAAAAGAATTGGTGCCAAAATAACAAGAGGGAGAAGAGGTTTCGTATGGTATACTGGGACAGCATCTGGAGTGTATTAAAAATGTCTACTACATCCACTGTAACTAAAACAGGGAAACAAAAAACCTCAACCCTACCCCCAACTCCATCAAACCAGCGTACCACTGAAGGTTCCACAGGAGAGAGAGCAGGTGGAACTTCCAGTACACAAATGACATCGACAACTCAAGCATCACTCCAGGAGATGATGATTAAAATGCAGGAGTCCATTGACAGAAATTACAATCACATGAGAGGGACAATAGGAGAGGTGAGGGATGATATCAAAAAGGTGGATGACAGGGTGGGAAAACTAGATGAGAGATTGGAATTAATTCAAGGAGAACTGGCAAACAATGTACAAAGAATAAAAAAAATAGAGGAACACAATGAGAGGATTGAACTTAGACTTCAAGTTGCAGAGAATAAAACAGATATAATAAACAGGGATCTCGAAGAGGCAATTTTAAATCTAGAGCTTGAAAAATCGGCCTTCTTTCTTAGATTTCAAAATGTTACTGAAAGTAAAGACGAGAACTTACCGGAGGTCATGGCACAAATAATTGCTAGTATGACAAATAGAACACTACAGGAAACAATAATGGATATGGATGAAATATATAGACTGAATACGAGCTATGCCCGAAAGAACAGACTACCGAAAGAAGTACATATTAGATTTACTAAAAGAATAGTTAGAGATGAAATTTATAATTTATCGAAAGAAAATACAGTCACACATAACGGTAAAGAGATACTAGTACTTAGACAAATACCAAGACGTGTAAGGGAAAAAAGGCGGCCCTATCAATTCTTATCCACCAAACTGAATAGACACAGGATATCCTTCAGGTGGCTATTACCTGAAGGAATGCTAATAACTCTACTGGATAAAAAACATAAACTCACAACAATAGAAGATGCCAGAGACTTTTATGAGCAGTATATCAAAGTAGTAGAGGAACATGAAACAAAGGCAGAGGGGGAAAGGGAGAGTTTGGAGGAGATAAGCTCAGAAGAAAATTTACTGCAAAAAGAAGAAAGTGTGAGGATGGTGGCAGTTAATTACGGTAGAGATGGTGCGACAACGAGAGCACAGGCCGAGGCAAAAAGAGCAAAACCAAGGGAAACCACCAACTGAACAGACAGTAAATCTGCTATCCCTGAACATAAATGGACTAAACTCGCCCACAAAAAGGAAAATTTTTTTCCACAAATTACTAAATCAAAATGCAGACATTATCTGTCTACAAGAAACACACATCAAAAAAGAACAACATCAGATTTTGGAATTCCCAAAGTTAGGGAAACTATTCACAGCATTATCTACACATAAGAAGCGTGGAATAGCAATATATACAAAAGCATGGTTGAATCCAAAACTACTATATTCAGACGAGGACGGTAGAACACTGATAATACAAATAAAAAACAGAAGCAAATCTGTAACGATAGTGGTTATATATGCCCCAAATATAAATCAATTAGCCTTTTTTTCCAGCTTACATAAAAAATTACTAGAAATACAGTGGGAGAAATTATTGATAATAGGCGACTTCAACGCAGTCGTTGATAGGAAAAAGGACTATAAAGGTACCAATAAGAAAAAAGCAAGAAGAGTACTACCGACATCATTTAATCAATTGGCAACAGAATTTAACTTAAAAGACAGTTGGCGATACCAAAATCCAGACAGCAGGCACTATACCTTCTTTTCATTTCCACACAAATCATGGTCGAGAATTGATATGGCCTGGGCAAATGGGGAATTCTTAAACGATTTGGCTGAGTCTGAAATTCTTCCAAACGCCTGGGCCGACCACAATCCCTTATGGATAAAATGGAAAGAGCCAAATAGTAAAATAAGAGTAAGATGGACCTTAAACCAAACAATAACAAAGGAAAAAGATTATATTAAAATGATGCAGAAAGAATTAGATATCTTTTTTCAGATTAACACTAAAGAACAGACTTCCCTAAGAACTCTATGGGATACAACGAAGGCATACATAAGGGGGCTGTCCATAGCTTACTTGGCCAAACGTAATAAAGAGAGAAACAACAAATTAAATACATTAACAACTAAATTGCACGAATTAGAGAAAACATTGCAAGAAGACCCCAAAGATTCTAAAACATTAGAGGACTTAAATATAACCAGGCATAAAATAAACTTGATAACGCAAGAGCAATTGGCCAGGAAACTTAAATTAGCAAAACAAAACTACTTCGAATCAGCCAACAAACCAGGAAGATGGCTCGCTT
The DNA here is from genome assembly GCA_023053685.1 of Diadophis punctatus similis. Taxonomy (NCBI): domain Eukaryota; kingdom Metazoa; phylum Chordata; class Lepidosauria; order Squamata; family Dipsadidae; genus Diadophis; species Diadophis punctatus. Next base: position 22,958,748 of record JALIGW010000008.1, read on the forward strand.
ACAAACTTGCAAAAGATAAAGCAGATAGAACAATTGACGCTCTTCAAGACCAAAATGGGGAAGTACATACCAGAATCGCTGAGAAAAAAAATATAATTCAAACTTTTTATACCGACCTTTACAAACAGGAAGACCCAAAAGACGAAGCAGTTAAAGAATATCTCAATGAAAGCAATTTGCCAATCGTGCTGGAGGAGGACAGGAATATGCTAAATGACAAGATTACTCTAATAGAATTAAAAAACGCCATCGGTAAACAAAAGAATAATAAATCACCAGGTCCGGACGGTATCCCCTTTGAAATATATAAAAATCTACAAAGCTCATTAGAACTAGTAATGTTAGACCTATTCAATGAAACAATGGAAAAAGGGGAACTACCCGAGTCCTGGAAAGAAGCATATATAACTCTGATACCCAAGGAAGATTCGAACAAACAAAACATTAAAAATTATAGACCGATTTCATTACTAAATACGGATTACAAGATACTCGCATCAATAATGGCTGAACGACTCAAAAAAATTTTAAATCGGATTATCCACTCAGATCAAAACGGTTTTTTACCCCACAGACAGATAAGGAACAATACCAGAATAATACTCAATACACTAGAGTACTACGATATACACATAGATAAACAACTAGCACTTATTTTTGTCGACGCCCAAAAAGCGTTCGACAACCTTTACTGGCAATTTTTTATTATGCAACTAGAAAAAATGAAATTTGGCGAAAAATTTATAGGGTTGATCAGAGCTATATATAGTACCCAAACAGCAAAAATAATAGTAAATAACGATATCACAGAGAAAATAGATATTAAAAAAGGAGTACGTCAAGGATGCCCGTTAGCCCCATTAATTTTCATATTAGCATTAGAAAGCCTACTGAGGAAAGTAAGAAGCATGCAAGAGATAAAAGGCCTAAAAATCAGGAAGGAGGAATTCAAACTTCAAGCTTTCGCCGATGATATGACATTTATAGTTGAAGAACCTTTAGACACCGGCCCGATTCTAATTAATGAAATTGAAAAATTTGGAAAGGCGGCAGGCCTAAAAATTAATAAGGAAAAAACAAAAATAATAACTAAAAACATGACACCAAAACAAAATATCAAATTGGAAAATTTATTGGGCATGAAAATAGTAAAAAGAGTTAAATATCTTGGGATATGGCTCACCGCAAGATGTAGTTCATTAAAGGAGGATAATTATATAAAACTAATACAGAAAATTAGTAAGGACCTTGACGGATGGTCAAAACTTCAATTATCATTTATGGGTAAAATCGCGACAATTAAAATGAACATCTTACCCAAGATCTTATTTCTATTCCAGGTAATTCCAATAAAGTTGAACAAAACAGTTTTTTCAAATTTAAATAAAATGATTCATAAATTCATATGGGCCAAAAGAAAAGCGAGGATCAAACTGAAACTTCTTCAAGACCATAGGAGGAGAGGAGGATTTGGTCTCCCTAACTGGGAACTATACCACCAATCTGCTACACTCAATTGGATGAGGGAATGGATCACACTCAAAAACAGAAGGATACTAACTCTAGAGGGTTTCGATTTGCAGATAGGTTGGCACGCCTTCTTATGGGGGGACACCTATAAAACACATACATATTTCCGCCGACATTATATAAGAAAGAACCTATTAGACACATGGCTAACAATAAGGAAGGACCACTATACAAGTGTTCCAAAATGGATATCACCAACTGAAGCAATTATATACCCGAACCTTTTAGACGTAAATAAGATTATAACATATCAACAACTCCTAGATGAACACAATGAGATGTTCTCAAAACAAGAACTTAAAGAAAAAGGAATAGACCTTGATTGGTGGCACTATTTACAGGTCAAATCAAAATACAATAAAGATAAAATAAAATACGGATTTCAAAAAAAATGTGACTTAGATAGAATATTAATGGGCAAGGACCAAAAAATGACTTCCAAACTATATAATTTCCTACTCCAATATAATCTATTTGAAGAGGTGGTGAAAGGCTCGATGATTGCGTGGGCTCAAAACTTTGGTTATTCAATTAATTTAAACGAATGGGAAAAAATTTGGTCTATAAATTATAAACTAACACTGGCGATACCATACAAAGAAAACATATACAAAATGTTTTACCGGTGGCACCTTCCTCCAGCACGATTGGCAAAAATGTTCCCGAAACTTTCCCCAAAGTGCTGGAAGTGTAAAGAAGGTATAGGAACATACTACCATCTATGGTGGACCTGCCCCAAAGCGAAAAACTTTTGGATTAAGATCAAAAACTGCCTTGAACAAATAACTTCAAAAACGATCCCCCTAAAGCCGGAGCTTTTCCTATTAGGTATCTTCAGGGAAAAAATGACGAACGAAGACAGATATATAATTCTACACATTACAACAGCCGCAAGAATTATATATGCACAGATTTGGAAAACTGAAAAAATCCCAACTATGTTAAATCTCATTAATAAAGTATTTGAATGTGCAGAACTTAGTAGGATGTCACTGGAAATGCAAGATAAAGATGACTTTGAATTCTATAAAACTTGGGACAGGTGGTATAACTGGCTTAACCAAAATAAATATCAAAAATTGCTATAACTATATGTCATGATCTTAGACACATTATGAGTTATGATCTCAGACAGTATAAATAATAACAAATGTCTACTTTTTCGCAAAGACCGGAACAAAATATCAGAATGTATACAATTTTACAAGGTTATAAAATATTAATCAAGCTGAACAAAAGAACCATTGTTGAAAAAGGGAAAATTGTTTTATTGTAATGATAATAGACTGAACATAATATAATAACAGAAAAGAATAAGGGAAATATTGGAAAATATAAGAAAGATAATGATGTAAATATTTTTTGTATCACTAGGCTGTAAAAGGATAGCGTCGACGAGATGGTTGACATGTATGCTCAATGTTCAATGTTTTCTATATTCAAAGATATTTCTTACTCTAATTATATATACATATGTTTATACACGTTTTTATGTTTGTTTGGATGTTTGTTTGTCTTTTTTATATAATTAATAAAGATTATTTTATAAAAATAAAAAAATAAAGTCCCCCAGCACCATAAGCCTGGGGAACTCAACCGCCAAGCCGGCTACTGCCTCGAGCAGCTCGGGCAGGGCCTTACTAACGTAGCTGGGAGGCAGGTACGCTAAGAAAAGGCCCACCTGAACCCCTAAGTCCAACTTCAAAAGGAGCGTCTCACATCCAACAATCTCCGGGGCATGGATCCTACGAGTGTGCAGACTTCGGTGCATTATCATTGCCACTCCTCCCCCCCTTCCCTGGGGTCGAGAATGATGTTGCACTGAGAACCCATCTGGGCATATCTCGGAGAGAGCTACTCCCCCCTCCTGGCCCAGCCAGGTCTCAGTAATACATACGAGGTCTGCCCCCTCTTCTGTGATTAAATCACGTATCAAAGGGGCTTTGTTGACGATTGACCTGGCATTAAGCAGCAGCATCCTGAGCCCAGGGCCCTGAAAACCCTGGTTGCCAGGTACTCGGGTTGAGCAAGATGGAACCACATCGGAGGGGCCGGAACAAGGGATCGCTTGTAAGCAGCGAGGTCTTATTCCCTGAGAGCGGCCCACCTCTCTGCTCCCACCATATCTGCCTCTTCCCATTATGACCGAGATGTTCCGGCTCTCATCCCCTCCAGAGACCCCCTCCCCTCCCTCGCTGGTCCCCCTCCCTCCCTGCAGGCCATGCATACCATTCTCACTAAGCAGGGTAACTGAGCCCCGCCCACCCCGCTTCTGTTTCCACACTCAGCCGGGGGGGGGGACGGAATCCCAGTCCCTGGCTCTTCCATTACTTCACATTCATTCTAACTACTCATACACCCCTCTCAATCGTCTTGATACTCAATCACACCCATACCACACATCAGAGGAGGAGAATACAATTTAGTAGTTTTTGGGGGAAAGATGTAGGTTTCCCGGCCAGGGTGGCGTCATAAGATGGAGCAATTCTCATGGGAGAAGATGTAGGTCTCCCAACAGGCTGATATTGGTGATTCCAGAGTCTCTCACCCCCAAAAAGATAATTTCCCCCATTTCTCAGTCCCTGTAACAACAAGCAGAGAAGGCCACAAATCCTCTTTACCTCCTCCTCAGTCACCATAGTTGTAATAGTGGCAGGGGTTTTGCTCTTATGACTTGACTTGTCCCGTTTTCTCCTGTTTCTGTTTTTCTTCTTTTCCCCCTTCCCCTCATTGCTGGAAGATAATAGCTATAATCGCAACAGCAATAAAAGTGGCTGCAGTTGGATCCATAATTAGGCCTCCGGGGGGGGGAAGGGCAAAGTCACGTCGATCGAAATGGACCTTGCAACCGTAATAGTGTTCCAAGGAGAAAGACGTCTCCACACTGGAATGGTGGGAAGAGAGGGGATTGTGCACAGGGGAGCGAAAGTCACCTGGGTGTCAGGCCAAATTAATCCAGCGGGAGGTGAGAAACATCCAGCGACTCGGAGGCCGTCGGCAGCAGCCACCATGCAGCAACGGCACAAACAGCCCCATAGATCTAAAACAGGCAGGTACTTGGCCGTTTCTGCTTTCAATGTTCCGTTGTTCCAGTAAGCTTGCCGATGTTGCAATCCCCTTTGTTCTTGTTGTTATACAAGACTGGAAGCAAAAAACTCCTCCGGCAAAGTTACAATTCTCCGCTACCTTAATAGTTAGTAAAAAGAATTTCCACAGCGGTATGACCAATATTGCAGTAAAGATGGTGCTTCCAGCTTTGGTTTCAGCGTTCGGAGCTTCCGAGTTACAGAAGTCCCCCAATCTCAAATCGGGTACCGTATGTTCCGGCGTATAAGATGACTGGGCGTATAAGACCACCCCCAACTTTTCCAGTTCAAATATAGAGTTTGGGATATACTCGCCGTATAAGACTACCCTTCCTACTATCTTTCTTTTTCTTTCTGTCTTTCTTCCTTCCTAACATCTTTCTTTCTTTCTTTCTTTCTTTCTTTCTTTCTTTCTTTCTTTCTTTCTTTCTTTCTTTCTTTCTTTCTTTCTTTCTTTCTTTCTGTCTGTCTGTCTGTCTTCCTTCCTTCCTTCCTTCCTTCCTTCCTTCCTTCCTTCCTTCCTTCCTTCCTTCCTTCCTTCCTTCCTACCATCTTTCTTTCTTTCTTTCTTTCTTTCTTTCTTTCTTTCTTTCTTTCTTTCTTTCTTTCTTTCTTTCTTTCTTTCTTTCTTTCTTTCTTTCTTTCTTTCTTTCTTTCTTTCTTTCTTTCTTTCTTTCTTTCTTTCCTTCCTTCCTTCCTACCTTCCTACCTTCCTTCCTTCCTTCCTTCCTTCTTTCTTTCTTTCTTTCTCTTCCAGGACGCCAAGTGCGGGGAACCGCACCAAGCGAGGTAGGTGGGTGGGTTGCTCCCCTCCCCTCCCCTCGGAGGAAGAAGGAGCCTCTGGCACTGTCTCTCGCGGGGCTCCAGCCACCCGACTGAGTCCCCGACTGCAGCGCTGGCAGGGTTAAAGCGCATGGGAGGGAAGGAGAGCGCGCGCTACCGCCGCCGCTGCTGCTTTCGCTGCTCCGATATTTCTTCGGTGGGCACGCGCGGGAGGAACCACTGAGCAGAGGCACCCGGCGAGCGGGGTGAGAGCACGGGGATGCCAGAAGTGGTGGCATCGGGGCAGATTCCTGCCCGCGTCTCCCGCCCGCCTCTTGCCTTAAGCTGCCGGGCGCCTTTGCTCCGCGGCCCCTCCCGCACGCGCCCACTGAAGAAATATCAGAGCGGCGAAAGCAGCAGCGGCGGTAGTGCGCACTCTCCTTCCCTCCCATGCGCGTTAACCCTGCCGGCGCTGCGGTCAGGGACTCAGTAGGGTGGCCGGAGCCCCACGAGAGACAGTGACAGAGGCTCCTTCTTCCTCCGAGGGGAGGGGAGGGGAGCAACCCACCCACCGCTTGGCTGGAGAACGGCGGGGATGTGGCCACGGCCGTTTTTCAGCTCCCCCCCGGCTCGGAATTTTCAGTACCCGGCGTATAAGACGACCCCCGACTTTTGAGAAGATTTTCAAGGGGTAAAAAGTCATCTTATACGCCGGCACATACGGTAGTTATAAATTTACCACATTGTTCCCTGGGGGGCTTCCTCTTTCCTCCGCTCCCTCTTAGATGGAAAAATCTTGAGCTGAACCTCTGAAATTCAGTTGAATTCGAGTTTGGAAGACCGGAGCTCTGTCTCCCTCACCCTGTCCGCTGTGGCTCCTCCTCCGCATCCAATTTATCTATGTTCTCAGTCATTCAGATCATTGTTGTCCCAAAGGTGCTTTTTTCAAAAGGCAACTGGACTTGGAAGATGTTTCACTTCTCATCCAAGAAGCTTCTTAGAATAATTTATTAAATACATATGAAGTGGGGGGAAACTTCTCTGGCCTGAAAGAATTAAAATGGAATGTGGTTTTCTCATCCATTTCTTACAAAATAATAAATACTAGAAATAAATAATTTGGTACTGCACAATAATATTTTTAGCTATAGCTAGAAGAATAAAACCAATCCTTGCATATATTTATTTATTTTATTTATTTGTGAGATTTCTATACCGCCTCACAGTGCAAGCACTCTCTAAGCGGTTTACACCAGTAAGCAATGTATATTTATATTGCCCCCAACAATCTGGGTCCTCATTTTACCTACCTCGGAAGGATGGAAGGCTGAGTCAACCTTGAGCCGGTGAGATTTGAACCGCTGACCTGCGGATCACAGTCAGCTAAAGCGGCCTGCAGTACTGCCTCTAATTGCTGCGCCACCTCGGCTCTTCATATAAGAATGGACTTTTTTGCTTTATAGGTCAGATACAGCCATTCTATACAATGATCGGTCTGTGTTAGAAAATCATCACCTAAGTGCAGCATTTCGACTTTTGCAAGACGATGAGGAGATGAACATTTTGTCTAACCTCTCCAAAGATGATTGGAGGTAAGAATGCTGGTTGACCTTAATGATTGTTCTGGCTATTAAATATACTCAGTGAAAATCTTGATTCATTAGCACATAGCAGAAGATAGTTGGTTAGCAGTTAATGTGAGAAGCTGTTGAGAGGAAATGTATACTGAAGTAATTCAACTGAAATATAAATCATTGTAAAGAAAGTCGTAACAATGTGCCACCTAGTAAGGCTGCTGTTGTCAAAGAATGGTAGGAAAATAAAAACAGTACAAAAAATTACATCTGGTCAATAAAATAAAATGTTGAATTATCCCAAACAATATTGGTTCCCAAAGTTTGTTCAATTATTTCCCAAAAGTGCAATGTATTCCAAGAAGAAATACATCATCTTCATCACCAGTAAGTAAAAAACAATATGATCAAACATGGAAAACTGTATAGTTTCTCATATTAATTTACATGGAAGGCAAAGAAAAAAAAGCTTTTTAAACAGGAGTGCAGTAAGTTCTGAAACTTACAGAATTTGTTTGTTCTTTATATAGATTTTTTAAAAATATAAATATAAATATAAATCATCATTAAAATACTTTTGTGGCAATCATGCTTAGTTGTTTTTTAGATGCTTTGTTAGCTGAAAATAGGCTAGATCAGGGGTGTCAAACCTGATTTCATTGAGGGCTGCATCAGGGTTGTGTTTGATCTCGGGGGCCGAGGGGCCATGGCCAGGGTGGGTGTGGCCAGCATGATGTCACTCATGTTGGGGGGCACCTGTGGTGGCCCGAGCGCTCTGCCAGCGAAAATGGGCTCCCAAGCTCTGTTTTCGGCTGGGACGGCCTCCTGCAACCTTCTGCCAGTGAAAACGGAGCTCGGGAGGGCCACACGTGGCCCTCGCAAGCTCCGTTTTTGCTGGCAGAGGCACTGCAGGCCGGTCCTTCACTGTTTCCAGGGTGGCCCTGCGGGCCAGATCTAAGCAACCCATGGGCCAGATTCAGCCCCTGGGCCTTGAGTGTTCTGACCAAGGCTTCCTGAGACAGGAACAATCACATGCTTAGTCCCAAAACCCTCTTTTTATTTCAATGGCTGTGAATTATGTTCATTCACAGCCCGTAATGAGTCCCAAGCAGTTTGTAAATAGTCCAACAGAAGTTTGCCACAGTCTTTCAGGGTAAGGCTGATAAGCAGCCGCCTTTATCTTCCTTGACACACTGCCAAATACTTAATTGCCAATTATCTTGGCAAGGCCAAACGGACCATAAAGTCAAGACTCAGCTTCAGAGTTTAAACTGACTAGAACAAACAAAGTTGCTTCCTGTCCCTATACTCATCCTTTATGTATTATGGGAGGGGCTAATCATCTCCCTGCCTTACTCCTGAGTTGCCCCTTTTGTTTTTACTGTTCTTGCCTTCTGGTAGCTCTGCGAATGCGCACACTGGGAACAGGCTCCCTCTGTTCCTCTACCTCTCTGTTGTCAGCCTCTGGAGGCTCCAGAGTCAGCACAGAACTCCCGGGACGGGTGGTTTTGGACTGGAATGAGTGGATCGAGAGCTTTTTTTTTAAAGCAAGTGAGCTGAGCTGAATTCAAAAAGCCTGCTCCCAAGGCTTTTCACACAAAGGCAAGCTGAGCCAAATTTATAAAAGCGAGTGAGCTGAGCTGAATTCAAAAAGCCCGTTCCTGAGGCTTTTCACACAAAGGCAAGCTGAGCCGAATTTATAAAAGCAAGTGAGCTGAGCTAAATTCAAAAAGCCCACTCCCGAGGCTTTTCACACAAAAACAAGCTGAGCCAAATTTAAAAAAGCAAGCGAGCTTAGCTAAATTCAAAAAAGCCCACTCCTGAGGCTTTTCAAACAAAGGCAAGCTCAGCCGAATTTAAAATAGCAAGTGAGCTGAGCTGAATTCAAAAAGCACGTTCTCTAGGCATGCTTTCTCCCTACACTTTCACTCTCATTTTTTTTAAAACCACACATGGAAGAAGGAACAGATATTATTGTGATCTGCAGAACATGTTCCATGTACACACTTATGCCCATAGAATACCCAAACTACACATGTACCAAATGTAAATTAATCAAATTACTAGAAGAAAAAGTAAAGGGTCTAGAGGAAACTCTAACCACTCTGAAACTCAACCAACAAAATGAGAAACCCCAAACCTTGCAAAAAGAATATACACAAATTGAACATAAAAATGACCAAGCACTTCTAAAAGAGTTGACCCCTTAGAGGAAGAAAACAGATGGAAACATGTCACTCATAGAAAAAAACACAAACCTAGTACAAACCAACCCACTCTGATGCAGGCCCACTGGTGCTAAGCAATCGATATCATGGACTCCCAATAGAAGAGGAATGGCATGGCTAGTCTAGTGAAGAGAAGGACCAGGGGAGACATGATAGCAGTGTTCCAATATTTGAGGGGCTGCCACAGAGACTAAGAGGTCAAGCTATTTTCCAAGGCACCTGAAGGCCATGCAAGGAATAATGGATGGAAACTGATCAAGGAGAGGTTCAACCTAGAAATAAGGATAATTTTTCTGACAGTGAGAACAATCAACCAGTGGAACAATTTGCCTTCGGAAGTTGTGGGAGCTTCAACACTTGAGACTTTCAAGAAGAGATTGGACTGCCATTTGTTGGAAATGGTGTAGGGTCTCCTGCTTGAGCAGGGGGTTGGACTAGATGACCTACAAGGTCCCTTCCAACTCTGTTAATCTGTTAAACCTCCCAGATGGCCCTGGTCCCATTTCTGCCTCCGACGCAGAGCCTTCCCCAGACTCCAGGACTGGCCCATGTTCCTCCCCAGCCTCCTCACTGTCCAACTCTGCTTCCAGCTCTGCAGGCCGCCGGTGGACCACAACACTGGACTAGATTGTCATCCTTGCAAGATAGCCCAAAGTATAAGAACACTCAGATGTAGTAGTTCTACTTTATTGTAAGATTACACTAACAGAATCTTACAAATCTTTTTTAATTTTTTAATTTTAATTTTTAGATATATATATATATAAGTATTGAATACATGAACAGTGTGGCATCAGGGTATCGATAGTTTTACCAAATAATAGTGATGATATTGACAATTTTAGTAATCTTAGTTACATTAATCATACTCACATCATTATAGTAACATTATACATAATACACTCATCTTTCAACTTCTGATCCTTTCCTTTACATACTGATTTTGGAATATTATATGGAAATATGCATAATAATATTTTCCCCTTTCTAATTTCTACCTCTATTGTCAACCTTAATAACACAAATCTTATATTAGTAGGTATTCTATCATATCTTGTCCGTTTTAATATTTCAATTCCTGTTGATTTTTGGAATGTTTTCCGTATGTCTCCCTTGGGATTTTATATAAATTACATTAATCAAACTCATATCATTATAGTAACATTATAAATATTACGATTAAAGTTGTTAGCATTGTAGTATTTGCTCCACCATGTATATAATCCTTCATCATTTAATTATTCAACATTTTAATACACATTACTAATAACCATAATAACACTATTTAAATATACATAATACCATCATTTTTCAACTTCGATCTATTCATCTACATACTGATTTTAAAATATTATATAAGAATAAACATACCAATTTTCCCTTCTTTCTAATTTCTACCTCTATTCTAAATCTTATTAGCACAAATCTTATATTAATAAGTATTCTATTTCTATCCATCATCTCTTGCTCATTTTAATATTTCAATTCTTGTTAATTTTTAGCATGCTTTCCATATTCCTCCCTTGTGTTTTGTATCTCCATGCATCATTCATATTTATTCTAAGTATTCCCTGTGTCTCTACCTCTATCTCTTGCTGCCAAACCTTCACTATGTCTATCAGTGTCTCTATCCTCACTATCCAATTCTATTTTTTGATCTCCTAATGTGTAATCTGCCTGGTCTAATTGATCCATTTTGATTATCTCTCCCTTCTGCTTGTCTTTTTTATTCATTTGTTGTTTTATCAGCTCTATCCTTTCCTCTGATTTTTCTATTTTCTCCTCTATTTCCAGGGTTACCTGTTCGTTTTTCATTGTCATTTGCTGAGCTTTTTCTGGTCTCACAACTATATCATGTATCAAATCCTTTATCTCCCTGTGGTTCTTTGTTATAGTTTCATTAAAAACTTTGAAACGTCAATAATATTTCTTTTTGAAATATACTTATTTTTCCCTGTTGAAGCATTTTGTCTTATTTTAATAAGTCACAAAGTTACTACCAAGGTCCCAAATTCTCCATTGTCTGTAACACCAAAAAGCCAGTATTAAAACAATTCTCTCAGTCCCAAAATCATTCCTCAGGATGCACAGTATTTATCATTCTTTGTAGTCCTCCACCAGTCAGCTTCTTCCAAGTTTCCCAATAAGTCTTTTCCCCCCTTTAATTTCCCTTCTTTTCCATCTTTTGATTGCAGAAAATACAACTTCAGTAACAGAGTGGTCAATGCCTGGAAAGCACTACCTGACTCTGTTGTTACATCCCCAAACCCCCATAACTTTAACCTTAGACTGTTGATCCCCCCCCCATTCCTAAGAGATCTATAAGGGGTGTGCATAAATGCATCAGCGTGCCTACTGTCCCTGTCCTACTGTCTCCATTTTTTCGCACCCATTTACTATGTTCATATTTATGTTTATTACAATATCTGTTAGCTTGTACATGTTTGACAAAATAAATAAATAAATAAAAATAAAAATAAAAAACAGATTTTCCTACATGATCCAACAGATATCTTCATAAACCACATAGTCAACTCTTTAGTTTCAATAATTCCAGGTATTTGTAAGCTACTTTACTTAGTAATCTTCAAAAGTCTCAATTTTTTTCCTTGTTAGCTATGATAGATAAATATCAAATAGATATCAAATAGATATCAAACATTATGCAAAGAGAAAAAAGAAAAAAAAAAGCAAAACAGTTACTTCAAGGACATTTCCAGACTTGTAAAAATATAGTGTAGTTTCTTTCTTTCACCAGACGATGGCACCATTGCCTAGGTTTTCAACATTATATCCAATTTAAAAGCTAAAAATCTATTTCTGATTTTGTTTAAGCAATTTTTCCCCAAAATCAACCAAATGTTTCCAGCATTTTAAAGTGCATTTTCAAAATATTTCCAATAAAGTATTCAAGTCCAGTCTTTCTGTATTTTAAATAATTTTATATTCTCTCTTAGGTTCACTTTCTTTCAGGTCTGTAATCTTTTGTTCGCCACTTTTTTACCACTTTAGAGAGTCTATCTTTTCGGAGTTCCTTTTCTTTGGGGTTAATCTCTAGTATAGAAGTTGAAAATCACCTCACCCAGATCCAGTCCACTGTTCACACACCACTCCAACACATTTCTTTCTTCGGTTGTCCCAGCTTCACAGTGGCCATAATGGCTGCCTCTCCTGTTCGTTGTAGGATGGGAGGGTAAGCCTTGGATCAAGCAGGAGAGTTGCCACTCTCTGTGACCTGCAAGGCATCCCTCCTTTCTTCGTCACCCCTTCAGGATGACTTTAGCCCTTTAAGGGCCCCACAATGAGGAGGGTTCAGGCTAGGTTCATGGAGCCCCGCTCCCTACGACTGTCTCCCTACGACAAGCATTCTGCTGTCCTGTTTCTTGACCTTGTTTACTGACAGCTTGTTTATTATATTTATATCCTATCTTTCCTTGATATATCAAGGGTGGGGGATATGGGAAGTCACTAGTTTCCTCTAATCGCAATTCTTATTTTACTGAGAGATACTGGTTGGGTTGGAGATACCAATGGCCTGTATGAATAAATGAGGCCCTGGTCTAATATCCTAACCATCATTTTCCCCAATCAATCCTGTTATGTATGATATTTGTTGCTGCTGCTGTTTCTTCATCTCTGGACCCATAGACCTGTGTTGTTGGACTATAATGAGTGAACCCTCCAACAGAATAACAGTCAACCAAATAATGTATGCATATGTTCTTGTAGGAGTGATTTTGCCTGCTTAGTGTCATATTCTGCTTGATGATTCTGGAAAGCTGCATTTCACAGAAGAGGTGTCCTAAGGTCACTTTCAGAAAAGCACTTTATTATCTCCTAGCATATGACTAAATTGCACATACCTTCCTTCCCAGAAGCCCGGTTAAAAAAGATAATATAAAGGACTGAGTGACGCACTTGGGAATGAAGACTAAGAATGTCATAAATAATGTTCAGACTGAGAAAGAAAAACAAGTGTTTCTTATAAGTTTCTTTTTCTTATTCTCTCCTCATTCTTTCCTGCTCTGGATATCTGCCAATAGAGAATTCAGGACTCTAGTGATTGAGATGGTGCTGGCTACAGATATGTCCTGTCATTTTCAGCAAATCAAAGCCATGAAGAATGCATTGCAGCAGCCAGAAGGGTAAGAGACCTTCTGACACTGTGGAGAGGAAAGGGCTCTACTATAGCTCAGTGGTTCCCAAACTTTTTCAGTCCACCGCCCCCTTGGTGCTACAAACTCATTCTCACCGCCCCCACCCCACCCCCTCAGGTGGGTGTGGCTTAGTGGTCAGGTGACCGAGTGGGCATGGCCAAATTGTAAAGTGTGGTGAAACTCACTTAACAACGCTCTTGCTTAGCAACCAAAATGTTAGGCTCAATTGTGGTCATAAGTCTTTCTTTCCTTCTTTCTTTCTTCTCTACCTTCCCCCTTCTTTCTTTCTCTTTCTGTCTTTCTTCCTACCATCTTTCTTTTTCTTTCATTCTTTTCTTTCTGTCTGTCTGTCTTCCTTCCTTCCTTCCTACCATCTTTTCTTTCTTTCTTTCTTTCTTTCTTTCTTTCTTTCTTTCTTTCTTTCTTTCTTTCTTTCTTTCTTTCTTTCTGTCTGTCTGTCTGTCTGTCTGTCTGTCTGTCTTCCTTCCTACCTACCATCTTTTTCTTTCTTTCTGTCTTCCTTCCTTCCTACCATCTTTCTTTCTTCCTCCCTCCCTCTTTCTTTCCTTTTTCTTTCCTTCTTCCCTCCCTTCCCTTCCCTCCCTCCTTTCTTTTTCTGTCTGTCTTCCTTCCTTCCTACCATCTTTCTTTCTTTCTGTCATCCTCCCTCCCTCTTTCTTCCTTTCTTTTTCTTCCTTTCCTTTTTCTTCCCTTCTTCCCTCCCTCCTTTCTTTTTCTCTGTCTTCCTTCCTTCCTTCCTACCATCTTTCTTTCTTCCTCCCTCCCTCCCTCTTTCTTTCCTTTTTCTTTCCTTCTTCCCTCCCTTCCCTTCCCTCCCTCCTTTCTTTTTCTGTCTGTCTTCCTTCCTTCCTACCATCTTTCTTTCTTTCTGTCTGTCTTCCTCCCTCCCTCCCTCTTTCTTTCCTTTTTCTTTCTTTCCTTTTTCTTTCCTTCTTCCCTCCCTCCTTTCTTTTCTGTCTTCCTTCCTTCCTTCCTACCATCTTTCTTTCTCTTTCTTTCTTTCTGTCTTCCTTCCTTCCTCCCTCCCTCTCTCTTTCTTTCTTTCCCTTTTCTTTCCTTCTTCCCTCCCTTCCCTTCCCTCCCGCTAGCCATGGCCAGGCCGCCGCCGCCGCTCACCCAGGCCGATGGCTTGATAAGCGTTCTCCGGGTCGTGCACCAGGTCGCAGAGCGCCATCAAAGTCGGCTGCCATGTCAGCAGCTCGGGGTGCTGCAGCTCTTCATTGAGCTTGGGGAGGCCTCGGTGGCCAAAGGCCACAGGCACCTTGGTGGGGTTGATGTCGGGGGGGCAGCTGGGCTGAGATCTGCGGGTGCACCATGTCAAAGGGGAGCCCGCCGAATTGAGCGTGCCGGGTTGCTAGGCGCCGGGGACGCTGGGCGGGAAAGTCCATGCATGCGCAGGTTCTGCAGCGGGCCTTCCCACGAGGCTGTGAGCGCTCGCCCGAGCAGCTTCGGAAGTGGTCGGCTTTCCTCGTCGCTGTGCCATGCTCAGTACCTAGCACTTGTAACTCCGTCGCATTCCATGCTCTTGTGTGCAGGGCAGCCCATTCTGAAAGAAAACATTTTGCATTTTCTTTCAGAATGGGCTGCCCTGCACACAAAAGCGAGGAACGTGAGGGAGCTTCAAGTGCAAAACCATGGCGAACCACCTACCGCCCCCCTGGCCCCTCTCACCACCACCCTGTCGCCACCCTTGCCTCTCATCCCCTGCCTAAGAGTTCCCACCGCCCCCCGGGGGCGGTACCGCCCACATTGGGAACCACTGCTATAGCTGATACTTTGTCACTTTATTACATGAACCTTAAACTCACCTTGCTGAAAAACAACAACAACATTCTTTGTTACTTGTAACTATTTCTTTTTCCAGTGATTGGATTCACATGCAGTTGCATCATTTCAGAATAGCAGATATACTTCTGGTTGTATCACTGATATATCAGCTAAACCCTGCTTTACTGGTTACTAATTAATGTAATACACTGCATATCGGATTGCCCTGATAGAATGTTTGTGGGAGATAAATGTCTGGAATACATTAGTCAATGTTAGTTACACTAAATTATACTTATTACAGGGCCAATTCAAGGTACTGATATTAACTAGTTTGGATCCAGTTTATTTAAATTGAATCCATCTGCACCCACATGATCCTAATCAAATTTTAATACCAGAAACTGAATATTGCTCACTAGTAGGAGTTACAAGAAAGATGAGTACCAAAGCAAAGTCTCTTTGGAATTCTTCCTGTAGCAATTAAAAGGATTATTCAAATCTGTGTATTCTTTGAACTAAGAATTTATATCTTATAGCTACTATTTTTTCTTTTTTTCTTTTAAAAATCTGCATGTTGAATATTCTTTTTAGGATTGGATTCCTAATTAAATTGCAATCCAGTTTGTAAAGATTTCATTATGAGGAATGGACTATATGAGTAGCATTTGAAACATTAAACTTACTTTTGTTCTATTGGGGCATACAAAACATCTCTTCCACCAAAATCACAAATTAGCAGCTAGCTCTTTTCCTATTGAAGAAGATTGTACAGGAGAGGCAATGAAGGCTAGAAAAAGGCAGAAATGCCCTTTTGAAATTCATTACCAATATGGAGAAAATTATGGAGATGATTTATTTGAATTTCTACAGAGGAAGGAGAAATTCTTCTCAAAATGTCTTAAGAAAATACTTACAGTAGGAAAACTTCTTTCATTAAGTTTTCCCTTAGTATGTAGCTGAAACTGTATGGGGTGTTCAGGCAGGGGTAGCACCTCTGGTGTAGGGGCATGTCGTGTCCTTTTAGGGCAGCTCATTTTAGGGCAGCTTTTAGGGCAGCTTGTTGGTCCCCACCTGTCACTCAGCTCTCACCTGTGGCTCCTAGCAGCTGTAGCATGCGCAGCAGCCACACCCCGGGCACCCAGCTTCGACAGGCTGGCCAAACCAGGTTGAGAGTAGCTGTTGGGTCATTGACCTTTGGTGAGATAGGGACTTGTCTATCCCGAGCATGTGAAGACAGATTCCGGCGGACTGAGCGGATGAAATTTACTAGAATAGGACAACGGTCATGAAGGCGGTCTCTGCAAGCAATGTGGTATGCTAAGAGCACGGCAAGACACGAAAGACGCCCTGGTCAACCACTGCGCCCAGCCCATCTCCAACTGTCTCGACTCTTTTTCCTGCTATTTGGAGCAAGATGGAATCTGGGAAGAGAGAGTGAGGCTGACTATGCGCACATCTCCCTCACTTTAATCCAATTCACATGCAAGCCTTGCATCCCCCCCAAGTCCTGTGAAAAGTCCTGTGGCGATGGGCGAGTGACAAAGCAGCAGGTGTGGATACACTGGGAGCTGTAGCTGTGGACCTGCACATAGGCGACTCAGGTCTATGATAGATGTTAAGGTCCTCTTTGAATACGATGGACGAACATCATCAGCTGAAACTGCAAACCACTGGAGAGATAATTACACAATAAAATATAGAACATTCATATACCCTACTTAGCCATTATATAACTAAGTAGGTGCAAGAATATAAAAACAATCCCCATCTTTTATTTTCTTTTTTAAAAAATTGTCAGCAACTTCTCTCACATCAGATTTAATTAGATTTTCTTTATTTTATAAATAAGATATGATTTATGAAATATATATTTCATTCATTTTTATGAACGTAAGAATTCATTATGCCTAGCTTCAATAAAAGCATCATATATCTTGCTTGTTAGAATACTATCTATTGTTTGGATCAGAACTAGGAGCAGGGATAGAATCAGAGGTGGGTTCCTGCCCATTCGGACCAATTCTATAGAACCGATAGCGGGAATTTCCCTCCCGCTCGCTGAACTGGCAGTGATGGCCAGCTGGCCATGCCCCCAAACCGGCACTTTCTTGTTTTTCACTTTTGCGCACACGCAGAACGTGGGTTTTGCTTCTGCGCATACGCAGAAGCTGGGTTTTTGGCCCACGTGGTGTGGGAAGAAGCGAACCAGCAGTGAGGTAAGTTAGAACCCACCCCTGTTGCAGCCGTGTGACTACAAAGGTTCCCAGGCCGGCTCCTCTCTCTCTGCTGGCCAGCGCATCCTGAAGCTGCTGGCTGGCATTGCAACCATGGCAGGGATGGGGGGGACAGCCCGGCAAAACTTCCCAGGCCGACTCCTCTCTCCCTGCCGGCCAGCACATCCCAAAGCCGCTGGTGTTGCAACTGCGGCAGGGATGGGGGGGACAGCCCAGCAAAGCTTCCCGGGAAATGGTTCAAGAGGGAAATTGCATGCACACATGCATGCACGCGCGCACACACATGAGAGAGGGAGAAAGAGAGAGAGGGAGAAAAAGAAATATGAGAGAGAGGTAGAGAGAAAGAGAGAGATGAGAGACAGAGAGGGCTGCCTACCTTTTCCTGCTGCAGTCAGGCTGCTCCCCTCGAGGCAATCTCGTGGCGCTGAGAGTCACTCCTTTTGTAACACAAGGTTTATTTTTGTATCTTTCCAGAGACAGAAAGAACATGGCCGAATTTCCTTACAGTTATTCTTTGGGTGTGGGGGTTGGGAAGTGGGGGTGGGGAGTGGGGGAGAGGAAGGAAGAGAGGGAGGGAGGGAGAGAGACAGAGACAGAGAGACAGAGAGAGAGACAGAGACAGAGAATGAGAGAGACAGAGAATGAGAGAAGGAGGGAAAGAGAATGAGAGGGGGAAATGAAAGAGAAAGACAGAATGAGAGAGACAGAATGAGAGAGACAGAGAATGAGAGAGGGGGAGAGGAGAGAGAGAGAGAGAGAGAGAGAGAGAGAGAGAGAGAGAGAGAGAGAGAGAGAGAGAGAGAGAGAGAGAGAGAGAGAGAGAGAGAGAGAGAGAGAGAGAGAGAGAGAGAGAGAGAGAGAGATCTTGCCTCCGAGCACTGAAGGAGGAGGTTCTCTTCTTATGCAGCTGCTCTGGCTCAGTAGCTAGCGGGAGACCAAATCATCTCTGCGCTTTTACCATATAGTTCTCTCACTCTTTCTTTCCCTGATGGGTGAAGGTGGGAAAATGCCAAAATCCTCTTATATCAATCAGTAGGGCTCATATAGGGTATTAAGAAAGAGAGAGAGAGAGAGAGAGAGAGAGAGAGAGAGAGAGAGAGAGAGAGAGAGAGAGAGAGAGAGAGAGAGAGAGGAGAGAGAGAGAGAGAGAGGGAGAGGGAGAGGGAGAGAGAGAGGGAGGAAGGAAGAAAGAGGGAAGAAAGGAGAGAGAGAGAAATTTGTAATTGTTCCATTATTTATCATGTGTTAATATTTTACACTGTCCCTACACCTAGAGTGATTTTACTGCCTTTCTTTTGCCCAGGGCTACCACATATTTTTCAGGGATTTACATGCATTCAATGTCTATAGTCTAGAGCATAAATACAGTATGTGTGTGTTTATTTTGTACATCAGGTTGCATAAGTCCAGCTTAATATGCTATTCCTGGTATGTGATGTTTTGTATACAGAGAAAGAAGCACTCTTCTGATCTTTGACTTTTAGATTTGCTGTCAAACATCAGCCATAATACTAATTACTGTTTTGAACAATATGCAGGTTGTATTACACGAATGGCTATTTTATATGTGAAATTATGACTGAAATATTTCTGCACCTATATTGGTTCTCACTGTCAGGAAGTTTCTCCTTAGTTTTAGGTTGCTTCTCTCTTTGTTCAGTTTCCATCCATTGCTTCTTGTTTTGCCTTCTGATGCTTTGGAAAATACATTGCCCCCCCCCCTTCTTTCTGGCAGCCCCTTAAAGGCCTGTTGCCTGTCACACTCTTGGGCAAAGCTTGTGAGCCATTTCCTCCTTTCAGTGGTCCCTGAAAGTACATCTATAGTATGTAGATAATAAAGTTGAAAAAAGGTGAACAACATTTTTACAGAACTATAGATACGTTGAGGCTGGGTGTGACAAGGAATGGCTGGGAGGAGAGGGGCCAGGCGAGGCACCCCTTGACATGAGTGACATTGAGTTGGCCACGCCCATCCAGTCACATGACCACCAAGCCTCACCTGCTGAGTCACATGACCATGAAGCCACACCCACCATCACATGACCATCAAGCTACATCTACAAAATAAGCCACATCCACAGAATCGGTAGTAAAAAAAATTAGAATCACCCCTGGGTAGAATCTTTGTTTCTTTTCTTCTTTTAGAAACAAACCTGCTTCCTTCTTATTTTTTGGTTACTTCAGAACATTTTCTTGGATTTGTTTCTTTAACAAAATAGAATTCTAATGTCAGTTTCCAAACTTCCTTATGTAGGCATAGAATTTGAAGATTCATGAACTAGATTTTATCTGCTAGAACTAATTTCAGCTTAAATAGATAGGTTTAACAAAATATACTTTTTGAGGTAGGATGTATTTTTATATAACTGCTGGAAACACTGCTGGGTAGAAAAACATAAAAGGGGTGAAAGATCTTGCTTTGTATTTGAAAGCATATTATGATAAATGTCACAGAAAGGTAATTATAGCTGGCCATCATCATGTATATTTATTGACCTTAGCTTCTACATTTTAAACTATGAGCATTTTCCCCTTAATATTAGAAGGAAATATAGAGACATCATGTGTTTCAAACCCAGATAAGGCAAATACTAAATGTTATTTGTTTAAGATCTGATATTTTTTCCCTAATATTCTTACTGGCTTGAGTTCAGAGACCAACCTTGTATTATGACTATGTTTGGGATGCAACTTCACAAGCTATAGTCCATCAGCTTATTGTCAACATACCTTCATTTCCTTGGTTAGCAGTCTTTTAAAAAATCTATTTATTTAGGCAATTAATTTATGCCATTATTTTGGTTTTTCAGAATTGACAAACCAAAAGCCTTATCCTTGATGTTGCACACAGCTGACATCAGTCATCCTGCCAAGGCATGGAACCTCCATCATCGCTGGACCATGTCACTGTTAGAAGAATTTTTCAGACAGGTAACATGAAGAATTCATTTGTGTTGATCATGACAAGCTGAGGAATGTGTTTAGAAAGTTCAGTGTCCTAGAAATTTATTACACAACTATATTATATATGATGCTTAATATTATTACTGTAGATGGTTGAATGTTCCACACACACTAACCGAGATATAAGCTAATTCCTTCTTCCATACCCATAAGTCCTTCCTTCCTTCCTTCCTTCCTTCCTTCCTTCCTTCCTTCCTTCCTTCCTTCCTTCCTTCCTTCCTTCCTTCCTTCCTTCCTCTGGCTTGACATAAATGCCTGTAGAAAAGAAAAGAAAATTCTCTCTCTCTCTCTCTCTCTCTCTCTCTCTCTCTCTCTCTCTCTCTCTCTCCTCTCTCTCTCTCTCTCTCTCCCTCTCCCTCTCCCTCTCCCTCTCCCTCTCCCTCTCCCTCTCCCTCCCTCCCTCCCTCTCCCTCTCCCTCCCTCCCTCCCTCTCCCTCTCTCCCTCTCTCCCTCTCTCCCTCCCTCCCTCTCTCCCTCCCTCCTTCTGTTTTTAGATTATTAAGGAGAAAGCTGAGAAAAAATGCTGTTTTGAGTAAAAAAAGGAAAATATGACTAATTAACTCTAGGTAATACTCTACACAATTCAAAAATGGTTAGGCCAAATTGTACGTTCTTTTCTGCATGAGATTTAAAATCACAGAACATTGGGATGAAAGGGAAGATTATGAAAATGGACATTGTGTCTCTCACATACTTGTGATAATTTGTTCTCTCCTTCTACTTTTCAGGGTGACAAAGAAGCAGAGCTAGGCCTTCCCTTTTCCCCCCTGTGTGATCGTAAATCCACTATGGTCCCTCAGTCTCAAATAGGTAGGTAAACCCAAGATTCCTAGGATCTGAAGCTGAAGATGATGTGAAACAAATGTGGTATATATGTTGCTCACATTGTGAGGGCTGTCAAAGATGACATTCTGCTATATGAACCAGGAAGGAGATTACAAGTGATAAAACTTTTTGGCACCTTGGTTGAAAGAACTGAAATATTGAGATGTCAATGCAATGAGAGTTCATTGAACAAACTAGCCACTAACAAACAAACAAACAAAAAAGTTTATTGAACAAACTAGTCATTAGCCACAATCATCCCAATCTTCAGAAAGGGTGACCCCAGCCTAGTTGAGAATTACAGACCAATCTCTTTATGTTGCGTCACCTGCAAAGTCATGGAATCAATCATTAAGCAATCTATTACTCTCCACCTAGAAACAAACAACCTACTCTCCAACAAACAATTTGGTTTCAACCAGAGTTGAAAGATAAAAATTTACCATACGTCAACCAGTCTGGCATTGCCACCATTTCTTTTCTGAAGAAGGCTTCCTGTGGTGACATCCAAAGAGGCAACTTCGTAGAGAGCCTTGTTTTATATTTATTCCAAACTCTTAGTATGGCATGTCTAATAAAACAATTATTAAATTCAACATTAACTTTACTTTTGTCATACCATAAGTAGCCGTGCCATCCAAATCTTAATTCATGGCCCTCTAATTCAAGTAACTTGTTATTCTGGAGGCACACCCATTCTTTTGCCCAAGTCAAACTGCATGCATCAAAATACAATTTCATATCTGGTAGACCTAAATCCCCCTTTTCCTTAGCATCTTGAAGTAGCTTATGTCTAATTCTTGGTTTTTTCCCTTGCCTTACGAACTTAGAAATATCCTTCTGCCATTGATTAAATGGATTATTGGTTATAAGAATTGGTAATGTCTGAAATAAAAAAAGCATTTTAGTGAAATATTCCTCTTAATTACAGAAATTCTACCTAATAGTGATAAATGCAATTTATCCCATGATTTTCCCCCTCAAACTTATTCTAATATCACAACACAATCTCATTACAACCCTGCAGGTGATATTTTGACAATATACAGCAAGATAGAGTTTTGCATCACTTTGTGTCATCTGCTTATGTATGGTATTTACTATGATTAAATAAATAAATGCCCCAAACAGGAGTCTGCCTGTAAGATATCAGTAGGATAATAAAAATAGCAACATCACAAATGTTATCAAAGAAAAGTTACTGTATAACATACTTCCTCTAACTTTACATGCAAATCAGGGATTTATGAAATTGTATGTATTGCATATGTATAGCTGGACATTATTTTAACTAGCTTAACAGTTAATGAGACTGAATCATTCCATCAAGTATTCATGAAATGTGTATCTGTACATTTTTCAAATCAAAATGAGAAATATTATATCAAGAATACAGACAAATTTGAGGGCCACGAGTACTGGTAGTCTAAAATCTTCAAAAATCAGACAAAGATAAATTCTGTAATTTAAAAAGATTAAATCTTGAATTCACAAAATGAATTTTTGATTTAAGTATCTTTAGAGTGAAGTATAACTTTACTACTCATATTTTGCAGTTTGATTTTTTGTTTTTATAATAAAGTTTTCAGTGAATGAGCATGTTATATTGTACCATGATTCAATTTAACTATCAAAGTTGTTTTTAAACTAATTTATTTTGTAAAGACAATTTTTAACCATCAGTGTGGTGTGATATCTAAAACCAGTCTGCTTCCTTATCAGTCAGACCAAACTACAATGGAATGTAATTGTAATTGCTCAACGAGAGGCTTAGAAGATGTAAATGCATATCCTTCTGTCTGAGACTGTAGCAGTCTTATTTGATAGGAGACTTTTATCACTGTTGTCATCCATCTCTCTTTCTGCTGATTATTCAAGTAACACTTTTTAATTTTTGCCCTTTGCCTGGAAAAAGGAAGTCCAGCCTTTCAGAACATGCTCAGCAAATAGCAGAAGTTTAATAGATTTTTAAGCCAATTTGGGCTCTTTGCTCTGTTTTTTAACAGAATAAAATTTAAACCTATAGTTGCCAATGACAGCAATAGGCTTTGCCTCTATTCTTTATTTTTTTAAGTTAGTCTTCCCCAACTTGTTGTTCTCCAGATATAGATGTCTTGTTAACTTTGGCTATTCTGGTTTTTCCTAGAATGGACATCTCATACGTCAGTTTAGGAAAGGTTGGATTTTCTTTATTCTTTCCATTTGGAGAAGCATTCCAATATCAAGGAAGGAAATAAAGAAAGAAATGTGTGGTCCACTTAAGCATTTGGGGGGGGGGAGTTTGCTTTTGTTACAACTATTCTATAATTCTGCTGGCTTTGGTCACAGATTGAACTGTCTCATAAACAAACAGAAGAGAAATGGCTGATTCCTTGGGAAATTGAACAAAGGCATGTAGCTAGCTATTCTGGTAATCTGAAATTATTAGGTTTGAAGGAAGGAATATAGCCTGTCCTGGATGAGATTACACTG
The DNA here is from genome assembly GCA_023053685.1 of Diadophis punctatus similis. Lineage (NCBI taxonomy): Eukaryota > Metazoa > Chordata > Lepidosauria > Squamata > Dipsadidae > Diadophis > Diadophis punctatus. Next base: position 22,982,371 of record JALIGW010000008.1, read on the forward strand.
ATCAAACATATTTGCAATTTAGATATTCTTCACCTAGCTTTATCCGAAGATGTAAAGGAAGCAGAATCAATCAGGAATGGCAACAGTTGCACTCTTTCCTGAATACATTAATGACAATGCTATATTCAAAAGCTCTATTCAGTGCTTTTTGACTGAGTCTGCCATTGAGGGTCATCTGAAGTCACAAAAGTCACAAAAGAAATTGAGTACAGTGACTATAGAACACAGGTTTTAACTTCCCTAATTATTTCACTAAATTTCAAGTTATTTTGGGATAGACAAAAGGTAAAACTTTATGTACATATGCATGATATGTTTATTGGGTTATATATACACATACACACACATTTACAATACATATATACTGTGTTTCCCCGAAAATAAGACAGGGGCTTATATTTTTTTGACCCCCCCAAAATGCCCCTTATTTTTTGGGGGGGTGGCTTATAATTTTTGGGGTGCAGGCGGGGCATGAGACGCACCACTTACTGGAGTTTGCCAGCTCCATGGTCTCTCGGCTAGTCTCTTTAGGGGAAAAAACTTGCAAACAGACAAGCCGAGAGACCACGGAGCTGCAAAACTCCAGTAAGTGGTGTGTCTCTCTTGGCGGGGCGGGGCAGGTGTCCTACCTGAAACTTGTCCTGGGACCTTGGTTGCGTTCTTACGGTCTTCTCTCCATGGCAGCCCGTTCTAAAAGAACGCCGCGCGAGTTCAAGAAGTTTGAACTCGCGAGATGTTCTTTTGGAATGGGCTGCCATGGAGAAAAGACCATAAGAATGTGACCGAGGTAGGAGGGGCGTCTCGCACTGGGGTTTGGCAGGGCGGGAGGGCATGGCATGGCGGGCGTCCCTTCAAAATGCTTCAAAGTCCTTCGAAGCATTTTAAAGGGATGCGTTTTGCCTGCCATGAAGGGAACCAATGCTTGCCTCCTGTTCTTCGGGGAACATCAGTTCCCTTCATGGCAGGCAAAATGCATCCCTTTAAAATGCTTTGAATGACTTTGAGCGCTTTAGGCGGGGCATCCCTGTCACTGCTGTCTTCCTCACTCCATCGCTCCACGCCCCATCTGCTCAAAGTCCTTCGAAGCATTTTAAAGGCGTTTTGCCTGCCATGAAGGGAACCAATGTTCCCCGAAGAACAGGAGGCAAGCATCGCTTCCCTTCATGGCAGGCAAAACACATCCCTTTAAAATGCTTTGATGGACTTTAAGCAGATGGGGTGTGGTGCGATGGAGTGAGGAAGACAGCGGCAACAGGAATGCCCCACCCAAAGCGCTCAAAGTCATTCGAAGCATTTTAAAGGGATGCGTTTTGCCTGCCATGAAGGGAACCGATGCTTGCCTCCTGTTCTTCAGGGAACATTGGTTCCCTTCATGGCAGGCAAAACGCATCCCTTTAAAATGCTTCGAAGGACTTTGAGCACTTCAGGCGGGGGATGGGGCGGGGCGCGATGCAAGTGAGGAAGGCGGTGACAGGGAAGCGGCGAACTGCCAGACACGGGTAAGATGAGCGCCTCACAGCCCAGCCCTCCCCTGCATCCCCCACCTGTGCCTGATGAACTTACCAGCGTCTTGCAGTTCGCGGCTTCTCTTTCTTGGCAGGTCTTTGAGGGAAACTCCTTCAATGTAAAGGAGAAGTTATCGCGAGTGCGAAAAGTTGTTAATTGGTCGCACTCGCGATAACTTCTCCTTTACATTGAAGGAGTTTCCCTGCAAACACCTGCTGAAAAGAGAAGCCGCGAACTTCTAGACGCTGGTAAGATCATCAGGCACAATTTGGGGGTGGCGGGGAATGCACGGGAGGGCCGGGCTGCGAGGCGCTCATCTTACCAGCGTCTGGAAGTTCGCGGCTTCTCTTTTCAGCAGGTCTTTGCAGGGAAACTTCTTGAGGGATCTCTCTCTCTCTCTTTCCGGGCCAAAAGAGTGCTGCCGCCAAAAGAGCGGCTCCTGGCATGTCCCCCCCTTTCCCCTGGAAGTAGTTGGGGGGCTTATTTAAATTGTACTATATATAGTACAATTTAAATTGCGAAAGCCACTTCCAATTTTACATGAAAATGCAGTAATAATAATAGGTGTAAGGGTTGTCTCTCCATTCACTTAAAAAGTACAAACTTCTGAGCCAGAATGCAGATCCTGGCCAATACACAGGTGTGAAAATCCCCTGCTCTGGGAACAGATAAGTATACCGTTCTCCAGAGCCTCTTCCGTTCAAACCAGTCCAAATTACCCCTCATAAACCCTTTCCCCAGATGAAGAGGTTTCAAAATGCCTGGCGCTAGGATATGTGTTGTAAATCTCAGTTGATCCAAGCAATGCTGATAATTCAAACTCAAGACCCCCTTTCTCTTATTGAATGGCAGAGTCACTGGATTCTGACATGCTGCCCCCTTAGAAAGAAAAAAGGTCCACCTGTAAAAAGACATAAACAAAATCAATTATAATACATTAACAAGGTTTGTTAGGGTATTGGGAGTGAAATCTCAGTAAGGTGGGAGCTTTAACATGTTGTTTAGCAACCCATTCATTTTGCGATGAAGGCAAATGTTTCCAAGCTACCAAATACTGGATCTTGCCTCTGTGGATCCTAGAGTCAAGAATTTCCTTGATTTCAAAGTGTTGTTCTCCTTCTATCATGATTGGGACAGGTGGTGCAGATACAGGTGGTCTGAATGATGAGGTTACCTCTCTCTTGAGTAAACTAATGTGAAACACTGGGTGGACTTGTGTTTTTGGAAGGAGTAATTCAACTGCTACTGGATTGATGATCCTAATAATAGGGAAAGGTCCAATGAAATTTGGTCCTAATTTTTTGGATGGTTGTAATGATTTCAGGAATTTTGTAGATGAGTATTCTCTATCCCCAACATGGAAAGGTTTAGGCTCGATTCTTTTCTTGTCCACTTAAATTTTGAAAGCCTCTCTAGCTTCCTTTAAAGCTAATCTGACTACTGGCCATGTATTTTGCAAATTCTCTATCCACTCCTTAAGTGAGGGGATAGTGGATTTTTCTGTGGGTAGTTCCGGCATTGGGCTGAAATCCTGAACTGTAGCTACTCTAAAAGGGATAAAACCAGTACTTGAGTGTACAGAATTATTGAAAGCAACTTCTGCAAAAGGTAAAAGTTCGGTCCAATTGTCCTTTTGAAAATTAATAAAACATCTTAGATATTGTTCCAAAACCGAGTTTGTTCGTTCACAATTTCCATTAGTAGCTGGGTGGTGCGAAGAGCTTAATCCTTGGGCGGTACCAAGTAAGCCCAAAAATACCTTCCAAAAGTTGGAGGTGAATTGGACTCCCCTATTGGAGATGATTGTGGAGCTCCATGAAGGCGATAAATGTGTATTAGAAATAATCTGGCTAAGCCTTTAGCAGTTGGGATTTTCTGGCAAGGTATAAAGTGTGCTTGTTTTGAAAACAGGTCTGTCACAACCCAAATGACCATGTTTCCTGCACTTTCTGGTAGTTCTACAATAAAATCCATAGCAATTTTTTTCCATGGCACTGACGGCTTGGCTACCTTCTGTAGGAGTCCTGGGGTTTTCCCTTGCCATCTTTTTGCCGCAGCACAAATGGGGCAACTCGCTACATAGCTTTCTATGTCCTTTTTTAGCGAAGACCACCAAAATTGTCTTTTTATTAAGTGTAAGGTTTTTACAAAGCCAAAGTGTCCAGCTAATTTAGAGTTGTAAGCGTAATCTTTGGCTAGCAGACACATATAGCTTCTCTCCCACCCAAGCTAAGCCCTCTTTTATCAAGCAACTGGATTTGTGGTTCAAAAACCATTCATCATTGATTAATGCTTGTTTAAAAATGTGGATGATGTCTTCGTCTGTCAATGTGTCTTGTTTTCCTTGGGACCTGGTGATTACTTTGGCTGCCAATTGATTAGTTTGTGCTATGGGTTTAAATACCTCTGACTTCGCACTATTGTATTATGGTTTTCTGGATAGTGCGTCTGCCAGAAAGTCCCCCCCCCCGGGGATAAATTTAAGAGTAAAATCAAACCATTTGAAGTATTGAGCCCAACAAACTTGTTTTGGGGATAGTTTCCTTGGGGTCTTTAGAGCTTCTAAATTTTTGTGATCAGTCCAGACTTCAAAAGGGATCTTACTCCCTTCTAAGAAATGCCTCCAAGTTAAAAGTGCCCATCGCACTGCATAAGCCTCTTTTTCCCAAATAACCCACCTTTGCTCAGTTTCATTCAATTTTCTGGATATGTACGCACATGGTTGTAATTGTCCTTGCTTATTTGTCTGAAGCAGGACTGCCCCTATTGCCACATCGCTGGCATCTGCTTGTATGATGAATGGTTTCTCTGTGTCTGGATGTTTAAGGACTGGCTCTGCTGAGAACAATCATTTGAGTTTTTCAAATGTGGCTTGGCATTCCATTGTCCAATTCACAGGCTGCCTCAGTTTAGGATTTCCCTCCCCCTTCACTTTTAGCAGTTTCGTGATGGGGAGGGCAATTTGAACAAAGGCAGGGATAAACTGGCGATAAAAATTTGCGAACCCCAGGAAGCTTCGTAGCTGTTTGCACGTGCGTGGTGTCTCCCAATCGAGTACAGCCTGCACTTTTTGAGGGTCCATTTCTATGCCCTGGTGTGAAATACAGTATCCCAAGTAGTCAATTTTTTCTTGGTGAAATTCACATTTGGAGAGTTTTGCATAAAGTTTGGCCGAGCGCAGTTTGTTTAACACTGTCCTGACTAGTTTTACATGCTCTGCTTTGGTCTCGGAGTATAAAAGAATATCATCTAAGTAAACCAGAACCCCTTTATATAAATGTTCAGGGAAAACATCATTTATTAATTGCATGGACACTGCAGGTGCCCCTTGTAGCCCAAAAGGGAGCACTTTGAATTGGTAGCACCCCAGGGGGGTGTTAAATGCAGTTTGCCATTCATCCCCCTGCTTAATCCTGATTCGATAGTATGCCTCCCTTATGTCTAGTTTGGAAAATATTTTCCCTTTAGCGAGGTGTGCAAGCATATCCTTCATCAGGGGGAGGGGGTACATATTCTCAACACTGATAGTATTAAGATTTCTAAAATCCACACAAAGGCATTTTGAGCCATCTTTTTTCTCCCTAAATAACACTGGGGCTGCAATCTTTGGTCAGGCTGGCTCGATGAAGCCCCTTGCTAGGTTTTTCTCAATGAAAGCTCTCAGTTCGTCTAACTCCCCTGGTGACATGCTATACATTTTAGGTTTAGGCAGTTTAGCCCCAGGTAAGATTTCTATTGCACAATCAGTGGGGGGGGAGTTCATCCGAGGCTGTTTCACTAAAAACTTCAGCCAAATCTTTGTATTCCTTGGGTATGCCTTCTGTTGGCAAGCTATAACCAGGCATGGCTGTTTCTTGGCGCTCTCCCCCCTCAGTTCCTATCTGTGGATCCTCTGCAAAAGTCACGTGCATCTGGAATTTTATGGTGCCTTGCTCCCAATTTATTTTTGGGTTCCATTTTTTCAGCCATGCAAGTCCCAATACTGGTGGACATTCCATGCCAGGTGCTCCTATAAATATAAGTCTTTCTTCGTGGCTCCCAATGCTTATTTTCAGGGGTTCAGTAGCAAACGAAGCTGGTTCCTCCCCTGCTATTTACCCATCTAGTTGGCAAAAAGCGATGGGGGTTTTCAGCTTTCTTACCTTGATCCTCAACTCCCGTGTTAGGGTTGGGCTGATCAAGCATCTGGTGCACCCTGAGTCCACTAATGCAGAGATATTTCTTCCTCCATCTTGGTTAGGGATAAATAGTCTTAGAGGGAGGGTAAGTGGTTCAATTGGCTTGCTTATCAGTGGTTCATCCTCTGGATCACTTCCGAACGAAGTTGGATCCTCCTCTGGAAATGCCAGGATGTTCTCTCCAATGGGGGTGGGATGGAGGTTCTATCATCTCGCTGATCCTCAGGACAGTTTCTCTCCCATGCAGGACAAGCTTCGCTGATCTCTCCCCCCTCAGGTGTTCTGGTTTCCGGGCGGGTACTTGGGAATGACACTTGGGCGCTTGGTGTCCCTCCTTTCTGCACTTGAAACAGATTGGGGATTTAGGAGGGGAAAGCGTGTTGTCTTTTGAAGGGTTCTTCCTTCCATTGGGATGAGGATTTCTTCCATGCTTGCCCCGTACAGTACTGGTTCCTGGCCCCATCAATCTCTGCTTCTTTGCCGGTGAAGTACCACTCACCCGGGTGACTCGGTGTGCCCCTAGCCATGCAGGCATTATATAGATCATTCATTGGGTCCTCTGCTGCGCCATCCCCTCGAATGTCAGCCTTCCGGGGTTTGGTGGTTCCCCTGGCCTTGTCAGCAGTTGCTGTGCTCTCAGCACTCCTTAGCTGTTGTTCTGGCGATCCCCAAACGTTGAGGCTTTCCAAAGTTTCCATCACCAGCGGGGCTAGGTATCTCTTCAGATGCCCCTCACTCAGCGGTGCTTCGGTAGGTTCCCTCTGGTCAGAGAAGGCTTCTAGTTCCAACTCCCACCGTGGCCTCCAATTCCCTCAGTTGAGCTTGACGCCTCTGGTTCTCCCATCCCAGCTGTCTTTCTTCTCCAGAATTTCCTCATCCTCTTCGATGGGAAGTAGGGAATAGGCATCTGGCTGGGTGTTTGTTGAGGTTTCCCCCCAGCATTCCATTTCCTCCGGTTCCCTATTTCGTTCAGACATGGTTTGCAAGGTCCCCTCAGTAGAGCAAAATTGCTTCTCTGGGTTGACCGTTTTGCAGATCTTGCTTTCTGTAGGGGTTGTCTCTCCGTTCACTTAAAAAGTACGAACTTCTGAGCCAGATAGTTCAAAAGGATTCCTTTATTAAGCAAATGTGACAACATCCCATTCAAAGCAAGATCTGAATACCCTTAGGCAAAGCTGGTACAGTTAAACCTTAGAGCCCCTCCCGATTAGCCAGAATGCAAATCCTGGCCAATACACAGGTGTGAAAATCCCCTGCCAAATTACCCCTCATAAACCATTTCCCCAGATGGAGGTTTCAAGGTGTCTGGTGCCAGGATATGTGTTGTAAATCTCAGTTGATCCAAGCAATGCTGATAATTCAAACTCAAGACCCCCCCTTCTCTTATTGAATGGCAGAGTCACTAGATTCTGACAATAGAAATATACAGTCGCTCTCATCTTGTTCTTAAATTGCCATACATCAAATTAACCTGTTTGTCCTTGCTTTTTTAACCTGCTGATGCATGGTATTTTCTGCAGCTGTCTTGGCTTCATTTACTTCCTGTGGATGCTTCTGCTCTCTGTGTTTAAACCCAGCCTAAAATAATGTGCATGTTTGAGTAGTGCAATCCTTTTCATGCATCTTTAGGAAATTTACTTTGATAAATGTGTGTAAAATTACATTCCTGGAGTCACATGTTAAGTAGAAACATACTTTCATTTGCCTGTAATAGTGCAGTTGGAATGATATTGACCCCAAAGTTCCCACATTGGGTGTGCATGAGTGTAACGATAGCATCTGATGGGTAAGTATTTCTACCCTTTCAGATTTCTTTTGATATAAGGGATGGGAAATGACCAAATTGGCTATTAGTATGTTTCTTGTTTGACAGATAAGCACTTATCCAAGAGAAGTGATCAGTTCTGAACTGTTATGTTGATTATTCCCATTTTTGAGACAAGCAAGGAATCCTAGTGGCTGAAAAATGGGCTTTGTGTTTCATGCAACTAAATTAAATAAGTGGATGATGTGGAACTATAATTACATTTTGCATTAATACTGTATACATATTTTAATGCTTCTGTTTCTCTAGCTATTTCTAAAATATTGTGTCCAATTTGCTCTGCAAACAATGAATAATAATTTCCAGCTTTATTGTTGTGAAATAGAAATAATTTATTATAGGATAAATTATACAGTAGTTTGGCATTTCTGTAATGGCTAATTTTTTATATAAGTTACAGAAAATATCTTGCACTACAGTATATCTGATGATTATTTTTATCTTGCAAATCAAATGCAGTGATTAGGATTAAAAGGAGTCTATTGCCTTTCTCTTTATAGATGCAATTAAATAAGTCGTGTTATGGTTTCATTATTACATTTCACTTATAAATTTCATTTTCCAAGCTGGGTCATCAGCATTAATAACAACAGCAACAGCAACAGCAATAGCAATCTGATCCTGCCTTCCTGACACCAAACAGGCAGTTGGGCTGCTTTCTTCCCCCCATCCAATACCTGATCCTGCCTTCCTGACACCAAACAGGCAGTTGGGCTGCTTTCATTCCCCCTCCCCATACCTGATCCTATCTTCCTGACACCCACCCCATACCTGATCCTGCCTTCCTGACACCCACCCCATACCTGATCCTGCCTCCATGACACCCACCCCATACCTGATCCTGCCTCCATGACACCCACCCCATACCTGATCCTGCCTTCCTGACACCAAATGGGCAGTTGGGCTGCTTTTCTTCTCCCTCCCCATACCTGATCCTGCCTTCCTGACACCAAATTGGCAGTTGGGCTGCTTTCCTTTCCCCACCCGATACCTGATCCTGCCTTCCTGACACCCACTCCATACCTGATCCTGCCTTCCTGACACCAAATGGGCAGTTGGGCTGCTTTCCTCCCCCCACCCCATACCTGATCCTGCCTTCCTGACACCAAACAGGCAATTGGGCTGCTGGGCTGGGCTGGGCCTCGACGGCTATCGGGTGCGGTCCCTATGGTTATGGGATTACTGTCTTCAGATTGGTAGTGGCTTAACCACCGTGAACCAACCCAGGCACCTACCATCACCAATGATGAGAAGAAATCAACAAAATTCCACACCAGATCAGTCATCGCCCGGGTCAATAAGGGCCACATTAGATGCTATGGCTCCTGGACATTTGTCAAAAAATGGGCTACAGGGATCAGTTGTTACTGCTAGGGAATCAGGGCATGCAACTGCAAAGCGATTGGAACAAAAGCGCAAAACTTGGACAACCAAAGAAAATCGAGAAATCATCAAATGTTACTACCAGGCATAACCAATAGCCAGGGGATTTCAAAAAAGAATGATGCAAGTGTGGAAAGAAAAATACCCAGAAAGTGACATAACTGAACAAAGATCAGTTCAACTGAAGATCAACTGAACAATGGATGAAAGATGTTTCATCATCCGTAATAAAGTTTTCATAGATGTGGAAATGCAACATCTAGAAACATTGGCTAAAAAGAAAACAAGTAATTTATTTATTTATTTATTTTGGTATTCTTATATGCCGCTCAACTCCCGGAGGACTCAGGGCGGCGTACAACAGAGAAAAAAAATAATGATGAACAAGCTGAAGAAACTGTTCCAACACCTGAACAAACTGAGCAGCCAGCGGAAGAAACCAACATACAGGATGAAGATCTTCCTGTGCAACAACTCGAAAGTGTAGAGCTAAGTGATCTAGCGAAAATGCTGAAAGAAAAGATTGAAAACCACATCAAAGAAAACATAGAAAGAAAAAGACTGCCTCCATTCGCGAAGTGCATAGCAAATGAGTGAAAGATCTACCAGCTGCTGTGAACAACATTTTAACTTCCATCCCATCCAGCACACTATATGAAACCAAGTGACTACCATGTTTTCCCCAAAATAAGGCCCTGTCTTAAATATTTTTGAACTCCGAAATAAGCGCTTGGCCTTATTTTCAGGGAGGTCTTATTATTTTGGGGCACATGGAGCAAGACGGGGCTCCTCTTGCCATCTTATCTGATTTCCAGCTCTGTCTCCCTAACCTTAACCAAAGGAAATGGTATTTTTGGGGAGGGCTTATTTTCAGGGGAGGGCTTATTTTCGGAAGAGGGCTTATTTTCAGGGGGAGGGCTTATTTTGGGGGGGGGCTTATGTGGTGCCCACATACAGGTACTGAATGTAAAAGAGTTAAGTTGTTATATAAAGTTAAAGTGTGGTTAAAAGGAATTGTATACACAAGTAAGTATGGAGCCAAACAGCTTTTAAATGTATGGTAAGTAGAAAGGGGGAGGTGTTTATCCCAGTTCTCCAGAAGGGAGGGGGGATAGATTACATCATAAGGAGACAGCCAATCAGATCATAGATAGCAGGGCCAGGAACTATAGAAGGCCTAGGTGGAAGAGCTGAGGAGAGCTCTGTTTGTGGTAACTTCCAAGAGGGAAGGTTTATAAGGAATATCTGCCTGAGTTTAACTGTCCAAGAGGGAAGTTAACAGGAGAGAAGATAGGCTCTAGGCAGTTCTGTGGGAAGCAGGCGCCAGGGTCAGGGAACTTTAGTGATTGATATATTGTGTTAATTGCAGATAGAGATAAACAGTGAAACGTGCTCTAATCTATAGGCCTTAATCCAAAGAAGAATTGTGTTTTCTTAGATTTAGTCAGGAAAGCTAGTAGGAAGGTTCTCTGAGGGGAAGAAAAGGTGTAAAGGAATTGAATAGCTGGTTGTGGTTGAAAGCAATTTACTTGACATTTACTGAAAAGTTTGTATTCAAATAAACTGTTTTCTTGTTTGTTCAAGAAATGTCTCAAAGTCTTTCTATTTCTCACATATAGCATATCTTAAGCAATTCTGCAGAGCATAGAGATAGTGTAACAGTAAAAATCAAGCCTCTAAGGAGAGAGAGAAGTGGAACAGAGGGCGTTACCCTTGGTCAGGGAGATATAAAAAGAAAACTAAACATAAATCTATTCAGAACACTATTTTACGCTACCAAGATATATAAATCAATAAACCTGACTGTGAGGGGGGCCCTCGCAGCTTATTTTCGGGGAAACATGGTAATGTATATCATAGCCGCCATTATAACTGCAGAACTGGGTTATAAAATGCCAAAAAAATCAAAACCACTGGAACACCAAAGTGGAAAATTCAACTTGAAAATAAAATCAAGAAACTACAAGGTGATCTCAGCAATTTGAAGTACTTGAAAGAAGGAAAACTAAAGAAAAAAACCCTGAAAAATAGTTTACACAAAAAATACAACCTGGAGGAAAAAACTAATGAAAATCATGGAAGAACTAAAACAATGTGTAATAGCAACAGCAAAGAAAATCAAAAGATACAAAGGATGAATAAAACAATATCATGAAAATGTCCAGTTCAGAATTTAATTTAATTTAATTTATTGTTCTTATAGGCCGCCCAATCCTGTAGGACTCTGGGCAGCATACAACAGAAAAAAGAACAATAAAAAGATACAATAAAAACAATTTAAAAAATTACAAAAATTAAAAACCATACATCCATGGGGAAATTAAGATCTTGTTCACCCCGCCTGCAGGAAGAGCCATGTCTTCACAGCTTTGCGGAAGGCCAGCAGGGTGGGGATAATCCGGATCTCTTGTGGGAGTTGGTTCCAGAGAGACAGAGCTCCCACAGAGAAGGCTCTCCCCCGTGGTCCCACCAACTGGCATTGCTTGGTTGATGGGACCTGGAGGAGACAAACTCTGTGGGACCTAACCGGTCGTAGGGAGTAATGTGGTAGGATGCGGTCCCGGAGGTAACCTGGCCCTGAGCCATGTAGGGCTTTAAAGGTCAAAACCAACACCTTAAATTGCGTCCGGAGACTAATGGGCAACCAATGCAGCTGGCGGAGAATGGGTGTTACGTGGGTGTATCTAGGAACACCCACTACGGCTCGCACAGCTGCATTTTGCACCAATTGCAGTCTCCAGATACTCTTTGAGGGTAGCCCCATGTAGAGCACATTACAGTAGTCCAGCCATGAGGTGATGAGGGCACGAGTGACTGTGAGTAAGGCCTCCCTCTCCAAGTAGGGTCACAATTGGTGCACCAGGCGAACCTGTGCAAAGGTCCCCCTAGCCACAGCTGACAGATGTTGCTCTAATTTTAGTTGTGGATCTAGGAGAACACCCAAATTGTGAACCCGTTCTGAGGGAGTTAATTTCTCTCCCCCAAGAACCAAGGAGGGGCAGTCGACATAATCCCTGGGGGGGGCAATATCTACAGCCACTCGGTCTTGTCAGGATTGAGCTTGAGCCTATTCATTCCCATCCAGACCCTAACACCATCCAAGCAACGGCACATTACTTCAACTGCTTCCCTGAATTGAGACGGGGTGGAGATGTACAACTGGGTATCATCAGCGTACTGCTGGAACCTCACCCCATGTCATCGGATGATCTCACCCAGCGGTTTTATGTAGATGTTAAACAGGATGGGCGAGAGGACCAAGCCCTGCAGCACCCTGCAGATCAGGGGCCTAGGGCTCGACCTCTGCCCTCCTGTCAACACCGACTGCATCCTGTCAGAGAGGTAGGAGGAGAACCACCATAAAACAGTGCCTCCCACTCCTAACTCGCCGAGTCGGCGCAGAAGGATACCATGGTCAATGGTATCGAAAGCCGCTGAGAGGTCAAGTAGCACCAGGATGGAGGAATGACCTCCATCCCGGGCTCGCCAGAGATCATCCATCAGGGTGACCAAAACAGTTTCCGTGCTGTAGCCGCGCCTGAAACCCGATTGAATGGGATCTAGATAATCAGTGTCCTCCAATAACCGTAGGAGTTGGAGCGCCACCACTTTCTCCACAACCTTACCCACAAAGGGTAGGTTGGAAACTGGACGGAAGTTCTTTAAATCCGCCGGGTCCAGAGAAGGCTTCTTGAGGAGGGGCCTCACCACCGCAGCTTTTAAGGGCTGTGGGATGGATTCCTCTCTCAGAGAAGCGATCACAACCACCTGGAGCCAGCCACGTGACACCTCCCTGCTGGCCGAAACCAGCCAGGAGGGGCACGGGTCCAACAAACAAGTGGAGGAACTCATCGCTCCTATGGCCTTGTCAACATCATCAGGAGTGATAGGCTCAAATTCATCCCATATAACAGGACTAAGACCAGACCCTGTCATCTCGGTTTGCCCTGTCCAATCGGAGTCCAGGTCTGTCCAAATCTGAGTGACTTTATCCACCAGAAACTGAGCAAATTCCTCAGCTCTGCCCTGTAAGGGTTCCTCAACTCCCCCCTTAGCAGAAACCAACTTCTCTTCTGTTGGTCACTTGATGAAAATCGAGCCCAAACTAATGTTCATCCATGTAAAGAAAAAACTGAACTTTTGGAAAGAACTGTAGGAAAACCCAGTGGAATACAACAAAACTGCCTCCTGGATCAAAGATATTCAAAAACAAACAACACGAAACAAAATGGAAAATATTGTAATAACAACTGATATGGTTGCAAAACAAGCAAAGAAGGTCAAGAATTGGAGTGCACTTGGCCTGGACGAACTGCATGGATACTGGCTAAAACACCTGACCAGCCTCCATCACCACATGGCCACTCAATTTGATGAAATGCTTCAAAATGCAACAAGCGAACAATGGTTAACAGCTGGCCAAACATATTTGATAATGAAAGATCTAGAAAAGGGCACAGAACCAAGCAACTATCGCCCAATTACTTCGAACAACGTTCAAACTTTTTACAAGAATACTGGCAAATTCAGTATTCAATCTTCTGATGGAAAACTTGTATCTGGTAGAACAAAAAGAAAATTATAAAAAATCAAAAGGAACAAAAGATCAGGTGCTCATTGACAAAATGGTACTAAAAATGCAAGACGAAGAAAAACAAATTTGAATATGGCATGGATCGATTACAAGAAGGCATTTGACTCACTACCCCACAGCTGGATTAAAGCCTGTCTGGAAAACTTTGGAATCAGCAAAAATATTTGTACATTTTGAAAGCAAACATGCAAAAATGGAAAACAGTTCTAACAGCAAATGGGGAGAACATTGGTGAAGTCAACATCAGAAGAGGAATTTTAAAAGGGGACTCTCTTCTGCCACTAACTTTTAAGTCTGAGTGAGAGAAGGAGGGGGAAAGGTGGGTAAAAGCCCTTCCATTGCAGTTTGAATTCACAGAGCCTGGGGGAGGCGCTCCTGGCTGCAACTTTTGAGTCTGAGTGAGAGAAGGAGGGGGAAAGGTGGGTAAAAGCCCTTCCATTGCAGTTTGAATTCACAGAGCCTGGGGGAGGCGCTCCTGGCTGCAACTTTTGAGTCTGAGTGAGAGAAGGAGGGGGAAAGGTGGTAAAAGCCCTTCCATTGCAGTTTGAATTCACAGAGCCTGGGGGAGGTGCTCCTGGCTGCAACTTTTGAGTCTGAGTGAGAGAAGGAGGGGGAAAGGTGGGTAAAAGCCCTTCCATTGCAGTTTGAATTCACAGAGCCTGGGGGAGGTGCTCCTGGCTGCAACTTTTGAGTCTGAGTGAGAGAAGGAGGGGGAAAGGTGGGTAAAAGCCCTTCCATTGCAGTTTGAATTCACAGAGCCTGGGGGAGGTGCTCCTGGCTGCAACTTTTGAGTCTGAGTGAGAGAAGGAGGGGGAAAGGTGGGTAAAAGCCCTTCCATTGCAGTTTGAATTCACAGAGCCTGGGGGAGGTGCTCCTGGCTGCAACTTTTGAGTCTGAGTGAGAGAAGGAGGGGAAAAGGTAGCAGCCCGTGCGCCTAACGGCGCGCGAATCATATAACTATAAACAAAAAATAGTAATAATACAATCAGGGTTAGTGCCCTTGAGACTGTGATTTTATTTTATTTCAAAATGACTGGCTTAGTTCAGTGTAATACTTGTTTTTCAGTTGTGTTTCGAAATACTCTTTTCAAATTTGGATACTGTCCTCTCTGCAAACAAATTACTAGTCTATGTGGACAGATTATCTATCTAGAATCTCTAATCTGTGCTCTGCAAGCAGAAATAAGGTGCCAAATTCAGCCATTCCACTCTAATGAGCTGCCACACTATCAGCCCCCTCTACCACAAAGATCCTGCAGGAGAAGGGCAGTATGGACAACTGTGGGATCTGGCAGGGTGAGAGCTGTGAACCAGAAGCACAGAGCTTTTACTGTGTCCCAGCGTAACAGATATAGTGCCCTTGCTGACCTTAACAGAGACACTAATGTGACAGGTCAAGGTACTTGTGATAACTGTTAATGTATTAGCAGAGTATTCCTTGTGTTACCAAGGTTGTGCATACAGAAACGTTTAGATTGAGATCAGTTGTGAATAAGTACTCAGCCACACACAGATACACTAACTTGAGTTAAACGTTTACTTTAAGAAATAGCATGTTCCTATAAACAGTCCAAAGTCATACACTTAATAGTCATAATAACAATCCAAGTACTATCAAGTACAAGTACATTTTAGCTATAATACATAACTACAACACAGAGAGAAATGCAGAGCATACATACTCTAGGCCTTGCTCTAATGAGTAGCAGAGAACACACACTGAGTAGCAGAGACCAAAGACAAACAGAGAGGGACTCCCATAGAAATAAGCTGTGAACTCTAGCTCCCTCTTGTGGCAGTCTGCAACACCTAAGCTAAACAGACTTATAGCTGTTAAAAGCTAGACATATATTATCTATCCAATCAGTTATGGTCAGAGACCTAACATTCTCCCCTTTGGGTAGATCAATATATAATACCTTACATCTTTAAACCATAGTTTTCACAACACTCTTTGTGTTTAATTGCACCTTGCGCTTTAGTAAAATGATCTGCAATATTCTGTTCAATCATGCAGTATTCCAACTTAACCATTTTATTTTGAACACATTGTCTAACATTCAGATATCTCAAATCAGTATGTTTCGACCTTGTTTTCACAGCTAAACTATTAGCCATACTAATGGCAGATTGATTGTCTTCATACACAATAAATGGCTCCTGTACAGTAATTCCTATATCCTTTAACAATTGTTTATAATACACCAATTCTGTACACATTAATGATAAACTCGAGAATTCTGCTTCTATAGTGGATAAACTAATATGTTGTTGCCTAATAGATTTCCACCCTATTAAAGCATTACCCAACATTACCACTATACCTGATGTTGATTTGCGAGTCATTGCATCAGTAGCAAAACTTGCATCAGCATATGCAGTTAACACTAATTCATTTCTCGGTTCTAAATATAAAGAATAATGTATTGTGTGCTTTAAGTATCTAAGTATTCGTTTAGCTGCTTGCCAATGCCTTTCATTTGGTTCAGCATTATATCTAGCCAGTTGATTCACGCTGTAGGATATATCTGGTCTAGACCAATTACTCAAATATGAGAGACTACCAATTAGAGACTAATATATCTCCTTATCAAACACAGGACATTTAGTATCACTATTTGTAAATCCCTGATCCATTGGTGTCTTAGCAGTTTTACAATTCTCCAGATTATATCTTTTTAACAATTGACTAATCTTCTTAGCTTGCGAAATTTTGAATCCTCTATTTGTCTTCATTATATCAAGACCCAAATAATGTTTAATTTCTCCTAAATTTCTAATCTTGAACTTTCTTTGTAATTCAGAAACAATATCATTTGCTTCTTGTTCAGTCTTTGTTATAATCGCTATATCATCTGTAAATAATAGCAACAGAGAAATCAAACCATCTTTCTCTCTCCTAAATAAACAAGGATCAGCTATACCAGCTTTAAAATCCATGGAAACTAATTGTTTTACAATGCATTTATTCCATTCATAACCTGATTGCTTTAAACCATAAAGACTTTTCTTTAATTTCCAATAATTATTTTTTCCATCATCTTTTAAACCTGATGGCTTTCTCATATAAATGGTATGTTGTAAAGGTGCATGTAGATATGCAGTTTTGACATCTACATGATTAATTATGCATTTATTTTTAGCTGCCCAAACTAATGCTCCTCTCAATGTATTTGCTCTTAGACTAGGAGCAAATACCTCATCATAATCCTTATCTGATTGAGCAAATCCCTGAGCAACTAATCTTGCTTTATGGGTAACAGTGCCATCCACACCAGTCTTTAATTTATACACCCATCTGCAACCTATTGCGCGCTCACCTGGTGGTAACTTTACATCTTCATATACCTCAAGATCCTTTAAAGATTTTAATTCCTTATTCATAGCTTCCTGCCAAGCTACCTGTTCCTTTGTTGGATACAGCTTAAGTTCATTATAATTAGACGGTTCCACATTAATCTGGCATACAATACTTGCCTGATATCTATCAGGTGGACGTCTCTCCCTAGTTGACCTCCTAGGCAATTTAGTACAAGTTGTTGGAATTTCCTCTTCCTTTTCCTCCCCTATCAAAGTATCTTCTACATCATCCCTAGATGGTTCCTCTATTGAGGATTCTTTCACTATCCTATCATCAGTACTATTCTTATCAGAATCATCAGGAAACAATGGATCCTCAACAACAATACTATCTTGTTCCTTGTATTCCTGTTCCAGTTTACTCCATCTAACATGCTCAAGGAATTTAGCACTTGCACTACAATATACTCTAGTAGTACCTGGCTCCCAGAATCTAAATGATCTATGATTAGATTCATACCCTACAAAACATAATTTCCGTGCTCTATGTTGTCCCTTTCGCCTTACTTGAGTGGGAATATGCACCCATGCTGGTGCACCAAATGTATGCAAATAACTAAGATTTGGTTTCCTACCATACCAGCGAGTAAATGGCAATTCACCAGTTGTTGCATTCACTACATTGTTCAAAACATGGTTAGCACACATTATAGCTTCACCCCAGAGTCTTTCTGGTAAACCAGAATCTGACATCATGGTTCTAGACATAGCCTGTAATGTCTGACCTCTGCGTTCAATATACGCATTATGTTGTGGCCGAAAAGGAGCAGAACGCTTATGTTCAATACCAGCTCTCTTTAGCATATCTTCAAATCTCTTATTGGTAAACTCAGTACCATTATCTGTTACTAAACTAACCAGTTTCTTATTCATTTTTCGTTCAACAAACCTTAACCACTTTACAAAATGCTGATATGTTTCTGTTTTTGTTTTCATCAGATAACAGAAACCATATCTAGAAAAATGATCAACTATGCTCAATATATAACAGGCTCCACCTAAACTGGGTTTCTTAGGGCCAATGAGATCAGCAAATACAACCTCTAATGGTTCCTTGGTTTTAAATCCATTTAACCTGTTTGCAGGAATTACCTTGCTCTTTTCCTGATTGCAAGCATTACAATTTAAATATCTTGCACAAGGTTTTAATTTTATACCATTAGATAACTCAACAGTTTTCTTTAAAATTTTGAAATTTAAATGTCCCATACGTCTATGGAGCAAATGAATACATTCGTCATGAGGCTTTCTATTTTCATAAACTGAATTAGCCTTATTTAATGGATTATCATGGATAATGTATAAGCCATCATGCAATCTTGCAGTAACTCTTTTACCTTGCTTTTCAATTAAACATTTATCTCCCTGAAAAGTTACCACAAACCCTGCTTTTACCAATTCTCTCACAGATAGTAAGTTATTTTTAAGGTTAGGTACATATAACATTGGTAAACTTTCATTAATACATGAACAATATGCATTACCTTCTCCAGATACTCTCAATTTCCAGCCATTTGCTAATGATACATGCTGGTTACTTTTAGTCATATTAACAAATCTCTCTTTACTTTTAGTTATACACTGAGATGCTCCACTGTCTATTATCCAGATATCATTGCTTACAGTTTTATTTGTACTTGATATAGCTGCATTAACATCATTATACGCTCTCTGCATATTACTAGCATTCTGCTTTTTTCCCTTTTTACAGAATCTGGCTATATGACCCTTAGCCCCACAAGAATAACATTTCCTAACAATATAGGCAGTTGAAGACCGGTTTTCTTCCTGTGGTTGTTTCTCTCTCAGTTGTTTTCTATCTTGCCTTCTTCTAGACTCTTCTAACAGTCTTCCTATTATGCCAGTCAATGTCAGTTCATCTCTGGTCAAAACTTCCAGTGAAGACACATAATCATCATAAGAGTCATCCAAAGAAGAAAGAATAATATAAACTTGATGCAACTCTGAGAAAATCAGTTCTTTTTCATGTAGCTCTTGTAATGTTCTCTTCATAAACTCCAAATGAGCTAACATGTCACCACCTTTTAATAAACGGGCTCTGAACAGTTTACGTGTAAGGTGTATGTGCGCACCAACACTATCTCGAACATAAAGTCTCTTTAAGGTACTCCAACACTTGGCAGCAGAATCTTCACCATGAATATGGACCAGTTGCTGATCACTCAGTGTCAGTCCAATAATACTAAGAGCCTTTTCATTATCCCGGTTAAAGGCAGCTATTTTCTTCTTATCTTCATCATTTGTTGGATCCCAAGCTGTTATATCAGGTGGATTATTAACCACAGTCCATAATCCTTCTTTACGCAAAAGTAAGCTGCACTTCATAGACCAGGAAACATAGTTAGTTCCATCTAACCTGGTTATCAGGGATAAGCTAGTTGACTGTTCTTGTGCCATTGTTAATTTAACAGTAAACCACAAGTTAGCTGTCTGAGTATGAAACTGAATATTCACACTAACTCTTAATATCTCTCTGGGCCCATAACCAGTGTTAATGTATTAGCAGAGTATTCCTTGTGTTACCAAGGTTGTGCATACAGAAACGTTTAGATTGAGATCAGTTGTGAATAAGTACTCAGCCACACACAGATACACTAACTTGAGTTAAACGTTTACTTTAAGAAATAGCATGTTCCTATAAACAGTCCAAAGTCATACACTTAATAGTCATAATAACAATCCAAGTACTATCAAGTACAAGTACATTTTAGCTATAATACATAACTACAACACAGAGAGAAATGCAGAGCATACATACTCTAGGCCTTGCTCTAATGAGTAGCAGAGAACACACACTGAGTAGCAGAGACCAAAGACAAACAGAGAGGGACTCCCATAGAAATAAGCTGTGAACTCTAGCTTCCTCTTGTGGCAGTCTGCAACACCTAAGCTAAACAGACTTATAGCTGTTAAAAGCTAGACATATATTATCTATCCAATCAGTTATGGTCAGAGACCTAACAATAACAATAACTCAAATAAGCAGGGGAACGTGGTCCGAGATGAAGAACTTAATTTGGAAAGTGGAAAGTGTGAATCACGTATTACACATCAGTCACACAAGAGCAGCAAGGTATCCAAAAAGAGAAGCCACCTTCTGGTTGGTGATTCAATTGTAAGGGATGTAAATTTAGGAAAGGATATCGAGGTTTTGAAAGAGGTCAGGTGTCTGCCAGGTGCTACTGCCAGCAGAGACAAGAGGCGTATTCTTAAGATAGTCAAGAATGCCAGTAAGGACTGTGATGTTGATGCTATTATACATCTAGGCACAAATGATCTGTCCCAAAAAGATGTACTTTCTGTGCAGAATGACTTCCAGAGCTTGGGGTACAAACTTAGTAGTATAGGTTGTAGGCTTATCTTTTCAGAGGTTTTACCAGTATATAAGGAACAAAAAGGGAAAGGCCAATGTGTAGCAGAGTTTAATGTGTGGCTAAAGGAGTGGTGTAAAAGGGAAGGCTTTGGTTTTATTAGTCATGATATCAGCAGCTGGTCCAATGAAAAACTATACAAAAGAGATGGTTTGCATCCATCAAAGAAAGGGACTGAGCTACTTGGTATTAAATTCAGAGATTTCCTGGATAAACATTTAAACTGAACAGTGGGGACAGAGAATTAATTGATACAGATCATTTCTGTCCCCAGCAATCTAAAACTAATAGGGTTAACAGTGCACACAACATAGATATGTGCACTAATCAAACAGGTGGCAAGAAAGTAGGGGCAGTCAGGCACAACACAGGTTATGTAGACAGTAAACACAGGGTCAATCAAAATGGACTTAAATGTCTATACACCAATGCACAGGGTATGAGGAATAAACAGGGTGAATTAGAAATTCAAGTAAATGACGGAAGATATGATATAGTTGCCATTACGGAAACTTGGTGGGATGAAACTGACAAATGGAATATACAGCTAGAGGGATTTAAATTATTTTTAAAAAACAGAACAAATAAAAGAGGAGGTGGAGTTGCACTATATATAAGAAATAACTACATCTCTACAGAAATAGAGCACAACAATAATGAAAATCACCTCGAATGCATTTGGGTCAATATTAAAGGGGGGCGAAATGACATTGCCATAGGTCTATACTACAGGCCACCCAACCAAACAGAGGAAGTAGATGAACTTTTTGCTAGTCAGCTAACAAAGGTATGTAGGAAGCACATCACAATAGTAATGGGGGATTTTAACTACACCGACATCAACTGGGAGAAAAACTCTGCACCAAGTGGAAGAGCCAACAGGTTCCTAACAAACCTAGCAGACAATTTTGTTACCCAAAAAGTAGAGAAGGGAACAAGGGGATCAGCCATATTGGACTTAATTCTCACTAACAGAGATGAAATGATAGAAGGTGTTGAAGCTACAGGAACCTTGGGGGCAAGTGATCATGCAATATTGGAATTCAACATTATGCAAACACAAACAGTAGAACAAAGTCAAACTAGAGTCTTGGACTTTAAGAGGGCCAATTTCAATAAACTCAGAGAGAACTTGGGAAAGATTCCATGGATGAGAATCCTCAAGGGGAAAACAACTCAAGAAGCTTGGGAAATTTTGAAAAGTGAGATTATAAAAGCCCAGACTAGCACAATACTAATGAAGAAGAAAAATAATAGGTCTCAAAAGAAACCAGGATGGCTGCATAAAGAACTCTCTGACAAATTGAAAGACAAAAAGGACAAGTATAAAAAGTGGAAAGAAGGGGAAATAACTAAGGCAGAATATCAGCAAATAGCTGGAGCCTGTAAAGATGAAGTGAGGAAAGCTAAGGCTCACAATGAACAAAGGCTTGCAACAAAAGTACAAAGTAAAGGGACTTCCGGTTTTGGAGCGCTTCATCGCAGACATCCCTCGTTGGATGCCTTTCCGATCTTTGTTAAAAGCCGCCAGAACAGCTGTCTGGCGGCTTTAAAATCTCTTCCCCGGGCAAAGGGGAGAGATGAGAGCCTGACAGGAGGGGTAGAGCCCCCCCAGCGCCTTAGGAGCCATCTGGCAGGGCGCGAAGGGAGAGCTCCCCATGCAGCCTGTCTCCAGCTCCGAAGATCCGGAAACCTCTGCCTTTTGCAGAGCTAGATGGAGTGACCAGCCGCTGCTTCAAAAATGGGATTTATAACTACATTTAAACTATAGAAGCAGACAGAGAGAAACAGGCGTGAGATGGGCAAGTACTGAAACCTCTTTTTTTCCTTTTTTTTTCAACTCCTGGGTAAGCTTTCACTTCGGCAAGGGAACAAAGGAAACAGAGTAACAATATGGCGATTGAGAAGTGAAAGTGACTTTCGTTTCCCCAGAGGCTTTTTTTTTTTCTTTCTCTCTCTCTTATGGAAACTTTTAACTTGGAAAAATGGTTTTTTCTTTCTCTGTCTCCTAACTCTGGATTAAAGTTATAATAGAAATATTTTCAATAATAAAAGACTATCTGATTTTTAAACTGGAAAGAACTTTAATCAGGCAACTGGCTTTCTTTCTTTTTTGTACTCTTTTGAAACACCAATGGCTTCAAAGTTTGGAAAGACTGTTTTGACTAAAAGAAATGACTATTCATCTGGATATATTTCTAAAATGCAACTTAACACTGAGCTAACACCTCCACAGCTTTTGACACCTGAAAATTTATTAAATAATTTAAAGATTATGAAACATGAACTTACTTTGGAATTTAACCAGAAAATAAGTGAGATAGACCATAAGATGCAGGCTGCTTTGAAGAATATGAATCAACAACTAAGATTTGATGTGTTAGAGGTTTGCAAAGGCTTAGCAACAAATATTGAAGTTTTGGCAGAACGTATTGAAACAAATAAACAAGCTTTGGCAACTTCGGTGAATTACATAGATAAAATCCAAAATGACATTGCAAATTTTGAAAAAGAGGTCTTAATGACTCAGTTCAGATCTATGGAAGTTGCTATAAGGATTAGAGGTTTGAAAGAAGGATTATATGAAAATTTAAAAGGCAGGATGGTTGACATATTGGATCAGGTGTCTGGAATTTCTAAAGCGGAATTGGCTACACAAATCGACAAAACATACAGAATCAACTCGTGGTACGCCAAACAAAAGCATCTACCAAGGGATATTGTCATATATTTTACCACAAGAGCTCTACGGAACAGAATTATACAAGCAACGTTTAACAATAATCTTATGGTGAATGGTCAGGAACTAAAGATTTGGAAAGAAATCCCCTCTAAAATGCTTAAAGCCAGGAAAAGCTATACTTTTTTGATTGATGAATTTAAGAGATTAAATTTACAATATAAATGGGAAGCACCAGTTGGAGTAACAGTGAAATTTTCTGGAAAAAGATACCGGCTCAACACGATAAAAAAAGCTACTGAATTTTATGTCAATGTTCTAAAGGCTGATATATCCAAGATTCCAGAAGAAGGGTGTATGAAAATAAAAGAGGAGGAGGAGGGGAAGCCACCTTCGATGGATCAAAAAGAAATAGACTCAAAAATCCAAAAGGAGTGCCTGAATCAGATAGCTGGGGAAGAGGAGATGGAGGTTTGGGAGCAGACGGGAGACGACTTGACAAATTTGAATTTATTGAACTATTAAAAGATGAACTATCAAGATACAAAACAATGTGATGTTGAAATATATTGGATGGATAGAAACTAATATGATTGTATTTTATCTTTTCCCTATCTAATGATTACTTATGCAATATTTAGTTAAGTTTTATATAATTTTGAGGTTATTTTTAATGTTGATAATATTAGATATATATAGTTTGTTGAAGATTTGTTTATTGTTTATTCTTCTTTTATTTTCTTTTTTTGTTTATTGAAGTTAGCGAATTAATTTAGAATAATATTATCTTATTAATATCATGATGAAATTTAATATTTGATGATTACTTATGTAACATTTAGTTAAGTTTTATCTTAGAGGTTATTTCTAATGTCAATAATATTAGTTTAAGATTTGTGTATTTTATATTTAGTTATTACTTATGTAACACTTACCTTGTATAAGATAGAGGACTGAAGGGAGGAGGTAGGAGGTTTGTTTGTTTGTAGTGTTAAAGAGTTTTCTCTTTCTTTCTTTCTTTTTTTTATTCTCTTTCTTTTTTTTCTCTCTCTTTTTTGTATCTTTACTATTGTATACAAATGCGATATATTAGTACTGTATAGTTTGGAGTTGAAGTTTTTTTAAAAATAGTGTTCTTTTTTTCCTTTTTCCTTTTTCTTTTTATTAACAATTTAAACTTATTATTATGCCCTGTATTATCTCTGGGAAGTCCGGGGGGGGGAGGTGGGGAGGGAAGGGGGTGGGTCTGGGGGGGGAAATAAAAATGTTTGTACTTTGGATTTAATATTTTGTTACCACTTATGTAAGTTTGTACTAATAAAACTTTTTTGAGAAAAAAAAAAGTACAAAGTAACAAAAAAAGCTTCTTCCAACATATTAAAAACAAGAAAAAAGTCAAGGAAACAATTGGTCCATTACAGGGAGAAAGTGGCAAGAAGGTGACAAGCAACAGGGAGAAAGCAGAGCTACTTAACACATTTTTTGCATCTGTCTTTACACAAAGGGAGAAAACAGTCCAACCTATCAAAAACAGCATCACAAAAAACATATTAGGAACACAAGTTAAAATAGGGAAGAAAATGGTAAGTGAACACCTGTCTACCCTAGACGAATTCAAATCACCAGGACCAGATGGATTATACCCCAAGGTTCTGAAGGAACTGGCAGACGAGATCTCAGAACCACTGAACTATATCTTTCAAAGATCCTGGAGCACTGGGGAACTGCCAGAGGACTGGAAAAGAGCTGATGTAGTTCCCATCTTCAAAAAAGGAAAAAAAAACAGATCCAGGAAACTACAGAGCTATCAGCCTGACCTCAATACCAGGGAAGATTTTGGAAAAGATAATCAAGCAACGAATCAATGAACACCTAGAAGCAAACAAAGTAATAACCAAAAGCCAACATGGGTTTGTCAAAAACAGATCATGCCAGACTAATCTTATTGCATTCTTTGATAAAGTGACAAAATTAGTGGACCAGAGGAATGCTGTCAATGTGGTTTACTTGGACTTCAGTAAGGCATTTGACAAAGTAGATCATAACCTACTACTAGATAAAGTAGAAAAATGTGGGTTAGACAGCATCACCACCAGATGGATTCGAAACTGGCTAACCAACCGCACTCAACGTGTAGTGCTCAATGGAACTGCATCTACATGGAGGGAAGTATGCAGTGGAGTACCCCAAGACTCTGTTTTAGGCCCAGTACTCTTCAACATCTTCATCAATGACTTGGACGAGGGGATAGATGGGGAACTCATCAAATTTGCAGATGACACCAAACTGGCAGGAATAGCTAACTCTCCAGAAGATAGGCTCAAGATACAGAAGGATCTGGACAGACTTGAACATTGGGCGCTATCAAACAAAATGAAATTCAATGGTGAAAAAAGTAAGGTTCTACATTTAGGCAAGAAAAACAAAATGCACAGGTACAGTATATGTGGTACCTTGCTCAACAGTAGTAACTGTGAGAGGGATCTTGGAGTCCTAGTGGACAACCATTTAAATATGAGCCAGCAGTGTGCAGCAGCTGCCAAAAAAGCCAACACAGTTCTAGGCTGCATTAACAGAGGGATAGAATCAAGATCACGCGAAGTGTTAATACCACTTTATAATGCCTTGGTAAGGCCACACTTGGAATACTGCATACAGTTTTGGTCACCACGATGTAAAAAGGATGTTGAGACTCTAGAAAGAGTGCAGAGAAGAGCAACAAAAATGATTAGGGGACTGGAGGCTAAAACATGAAGAACGGTTGCAGGAACTGGGTATGTCTAGTTTAATGAAAAGAAGGACCAGGGGTGACATGATAGCAGTGTTCCAATATCTCAGGGGTCGCCACAAAGAAGAGGGAGTCAAACTTTTCTCCAAGGCACCTGGGGGTAGAACAAGAAGCAATGGGTGGAAACTAATCAAGGAGAGAAGCAACTTAGAACTAAGGAGAAATTTCCTGACAGTTAGAACAATTAATCAGTGGAACAGCTTACCTCCAGAAGTTGTGAATGCTCCAACACTAGACATTTTTAAAAAGATGTTAGATAACCATCTGTCTGAAGTAATGTAGGGTTTCCTGCGTAAGCAGGGGGTTGGACTAGAAGACCTCCAAGGTCCCTTCCAACTCTGTTATTATTATTATTACTACTGTTCAACTTCGCATTAAATCCACTGACAATAATCCTACAAAACACAAAACTGGGATACCAAATCTCAAGCCAGCATGACAAGATATACCATCTACTGTACATGGACGACTTATATGGATGACGTACTGCACAGTGATGCCCCTCTGAACTTAAATCAATACTCAACACAGTTCAATTGTTCAACAGTGACATCAGAATGAACTTTGGGCTTGGAAAATGTGCTATATTATCCATGTAGCAAGGAAAAATGGAAAAAATAGAAGGAATAGAACTGGGAAATGGAAGCATTGTGAAAGCATTAACAAAGGATGATGGTTGCAAATACCTAGGCATATTGGAAGCAGATAACATCTTGAATGGAACAATCAAAAAGTCAACACAAAAGGAATACATAAGGAGGGTCCGCAAAATATTAAAATCAAAATTGAATGCTGGAAACATAATTAAAGCCATTAATACATGGGCAGTTCCAGTGATATGCTACTCAGCTGGAACCATCAACTGGACTGTGGCTGAACTGGAAAACTTGGACCAGAAAACATGTAAACTATTGAACATATACCACGCTTTACACCCACAAAGTGACATCGACAGGTTGTACATGCCAAGAAGAATAGGGGCCAGAGGACTATTGTAGATCCATCAAACTGTAGAAGAAAAACAAAGTTTGAATGACTATGTGAAACAAAGTACAGAAAAATTGCTGCAGGCTGTGAAAATAGAGAATATTATTAAAACAACAGAAACAAAGGCAGAATATAAGGAAAAACAGCTAGACGACAGATTAAATAGATGGAAAACCAAAGTTTTGCATGGACAGCACTTGAAAACCATTGAAGGAAAATGTGATAACAACTTGACATGGGCATGGCTTAAAATGGGAACCACCAAGAAAGAAACGGAAGGTTTAATACTCGCTGGTCAAGAACAAGCACTACAAACTAATGCCATGAAAGCGAAGATACAAAAATCCACCGACAATCCAAACTGCCGACTTTGCAACAGCAAAGTTGAAACTGTTTCATATTTAATATGTGAATGCAGCAAAATCGCACAAACTGATTACAAAGCTAGACATGACTGAGTTGCTAAATTAATCTACTGGTCATTATGTAAAAAATATGACTTACCTGTATCCAAAAAGTCATGGGAACATAAAATGGAAAAAGTTGTCGAAAATGAGAAGATGAAGATCTTGTGGGACTTTCGAATACAGACAGATAGTAATTTGGAACACAACACGCCAGATATCACTGTTGTTGAAAATTGAAGCGTACAATTTATTGATATTGCGGTACCAGGAGAAGCTGGAGTCTAATAAAAAGAACTGGAAAAAATCACGAAATATCACGACATGGCCATTGAAACTACGCGATTATGGATGAAACATGTAACAGTGATACCCATTGTCATCAGGGCACTTAGTACCATGTCCAAGAATTTTATAAAATACATCAACAAATTGCAGCTTCCTGAAATAACATCAGTGGAACTGCAAAAAACTGCTACTTGGAACATCGTACATCTTAAGAAGGTACTTGGTTGATACCTAGGACACTGGCA